>JACONQ010000018.1:1800000-2063635 GCA_014281115.1 Laburnicola sp. R22_1 | reverse complement strand
AGGATTCATTCCCACGGTAACACCAGCACCTAACCCTAACCCTAACCCTAACCCTAACCCTAACCCTAACCCTAACCCTAACCCTAACCCTAACCCTAACCCTAACCCTAACCCTAACCCTAACCCTAACCCTAACCCTAACCCTAACCCTAACCCTAACCCTAACCCTAACCCTAACCCTAACCCTAACCCTTAACCCTAACCCTAACCCTTGGTCCAAGCAGCGGCACGTGGCCATGTGGTAGTGCAGCCCACGCGTACGCGTGAAGGTCGATGTGGCGTGCTTAGTATGGCGGGGACCGATGGAATACGCGATGTCTAAGCTACCACCGCACGACTATAAACAACAGCACGCCTGTGCACCCCTTGCCTGCGTGACTATAAGGGGGAGCGCTATTCATCTGTCAAGCCTACGTGCGGCACGTGGCCAGAAGCGTAGCCATCTGTTGCTACGTGTGCCAGTATCCCCCAAGACTGTTATGTTGCGAGGGGGTGGTACGTTCACCACAGGAGGTGTCCTGCCAAGGCGAGAAACCACTAGAGAAGCGCCACCTAGTATTGCCTTTGGCTTCCCCTTTGCCTTAAGGGAGTAGGAGCCTAATCCCTACGCCGTCCCTAGGGGTGGGGTGGCGTAGGTGCTCGTTGTTAGTTAGTGTATTAGGGCTAGGGTAATGGAGTAGGCAGTAGGATAGATGGATCGTATTGCTATTAATAGAATAAAGGTAGAGGGAAAGCATCTAGAAAGAAGGAAATAGTTAGCAGAGGAAAGGAGTGTACTTCTACTACTTCTCTATATAGGCTACGCTCTAGGCGAGGACGTGTAACGCTAGTATGTAGTAACGCTTTGCACTATCTAGTTAGTTTGCACGCCCCTTACGTGCAAGCCTTATAGGTTTAGTAGGCCCTTACCCGCCGTCTCTACTACAGCCTTGTACTATACCGATGCCATGCCCTAGTACCCGATATCCGTAGGGTGGATCCCATTAGGACCCAGCCCATCCTTACTAACGTTCGGATGCATGTCGCTAAGTACGATATACTGCCCTTTGTGGCGTCTTGCCTCTGCAATAGCGCGGTACTTAGGATTCACAATTGTCCTAATACGGTTGTCGCCCGTGGGATCGGCGTTGGGCAGAAGGGTAGATAGCACAATTATTACGCAGTGAATCTAGTTAAAGAGTCTATCTAGGAGTTTGTCTATCCGTTAGTTAATAGAGCTAAGGGGGTATTAGGGAGAATAGCTAAGCACATTATTTATTCCCACACTACTTTATTAGCGTTGTATAGGGGACTATCTATATAAGGTAGGACTTACTTAATTAGCACAAGATAGGGTTAGAAGCAGAGGTCCTGCTTAGCGTGTATAGCGACTTAATACACTAGGGCGCCTAGATAACCTTCGTTTTGCTATTTGGGTTGTGGCTATTAGCACTATAGTAATAGGGGTAAGAAAGTATAGATAAACGCACCCTATCCTTTATCTTGCCTAAAGATACTATGCCTACTATATTAATAGCTATTCCCGCGTGTTGCAATATGTGCTAGAGGTGCTCGTAGTACCTATTTCTATTGCTTAAGCCCTGGCTGTAAGTGATTAATGCACTAAGGGGGAGGATGCGTAAGAGGAATTAGTTAGAACTAATGTGGGATACTATTAAGTCAACCTTATAAGCCTTAAGGGTTTACAGGGTGGCTTTCCTTATAATATAGAGCGTACTTGTTTTTCCTAAAGAGAAAGAGAGTGCGCTCGCCAGAGCTAGTAGTGTAGCTATAAGCACTATATAGCTATACATGCCTATGTATAATATAATAGATTTAAGAGCGGCGACGATAGTTAATGGGGTTAGGAAGGTCTAGTAACGCTAGTAGGTAATAGCAAGACTTAGCATTTACAGGTAACCTAGGCGAGAGGATTAGTACCGTATAGACTAGATACTAGGGAGAGATAAATAGAAAGAGCGCTTTAATAAAAAACTGCTATAGGTATAATAATATAAATATGCTAAGTGTAGATGTTTAGCCGCAAATATAGTGGTAAAGGCCTTCTTCTATAGCTTAGGTAGAGAGGCGTTACTAACTTTTTGCAGCACGGATAGCGTTGCTTCTAATAATTATACGGCGCGCTCGCTACGCCTCTATTCCGCGACTTCGCGGCGCTGCCAGCCACGCCTCTTTTCCACTAAACCGAAACGCTTACCACGCCTCTACCTAAGGCTTATGCCCCAAAAAGCGCCAACTACGCCCTCCTTAGGCCCTTTATTATTGCACCTTCTATCTTAGATGCGTATACAAACGTGTTATCTAGCGAAAAGTCTACCTGCATATACGCTTTCCCTAGATAAACCACGGGAAATTAGTATAGATACTGTGTTGTACGCCATGCCAGCAATATAAGCGCCCGAAAAAAAAGAAGAAGAACGAAGAGAGTTGGGGGATTTTAACGTGCCATAGTAGGCTACTATATTTAAACTGTAAGACATATAACGTGCTTCTTAATTTAGATAATATTTCTTTACTAGATTTAGCGTGTTACTATTTTACTCTTATATAGTAGCTAGTCTTCTCTTAACTTTTCTAGCAATAAGACTCTAACGCCGCAATATATAGTAATATATAACCGCTTCCTAGTTTTATTATCTATTACTTAGTTGTAATTATTATCCTTATTGTTAATAAAGACTATCTATATAACCTACCATTTCCCCACGCCTAAACCATGTCTTTAGTAGGACTAGACGTTATTTCTACCTCTACACGCTCTATAACGTCTACGGTACTAGTAATTAGACTCGTTCTTACAACTCTAGGGTGCCTTCTATGCGCGCTATTAGCATTTCTACACCTTTAGCTGTGGATACGTAGTAGGCATTTAGCTGCACAATACTAGCATTCTCTATCTGTGCTCCAAAAAGACCCGCCGCGTACTAGGCCGGCCACTATGCCTAAAGGATCCACAAAGCATAGTGCGGCTCCCCCTACTAGGCCCGTTTACACTTTGTCGCACCCTTTACTAAAGAGGGCTAGCCCTATTAAGGCGTGCAACGTATTTACTATCTATTGTGGCGTAGAGGCTTTACCCACTGTGCATTCGAACAGATTAAGCGTAACAAAGAATTCCGCTCATTCTTTGCTATAGTACACAGGAAGATTTAGTGTAGACTTAAAGCATATATGGCCCTAGCTATTGCAACCGCCACAGCCTACGTTAGGAAGCTTATTAGGACAACAACCTTGGCGCAGCTTAAGCGGCAGTAGTAGTCTCTACTCGCGGCCGAGCTTATAGTATAGTATCGCTAACATTAAAGAGCCAAAGGAGAGTCTTACGTGTAGAATATAGGCAGACCTAGGGTTATTAATAAGTCTGGTTTGAGTAATAGCAAACTACTACGCAACACCGCAGGTCGCATTTCTATAGAGAGAAGAGAATTGGGCTATAGAAGTAATAGACTAGATATAGGCTAGTTAGTAATAATACGGTTAAGAATAATTATAAGAAAACTTACTAACTATTTTTTACTTTTCCACTTTATAATATTAAGTAAATTTTCTACTTAGTACTAAGAGTAAATACGTTATATAGTTTTATATAGCCTTAGAACTTTTATAAAATGCTGTCGAGCCTAGTAGATATGTTTAAACCTTAAGAGTACTCCCTTATAGTACTGCTTTTCTATTTTGCGACGCATTTAGTTGCTATTAATAGATAGTACAAATACACTGCCGCTTTCGCTTCGCTTCTCTCTAGCCTACTTAGAAAGTTAGGTAATACTTAGCTTCTCTAAAGACATTGTTGTAATTGCTGTAGAAGAGGCCTCTACACAAGTCTCTATTCCTTAGACTATAGCTCCTTACTCTTAAGTAAACGCTACTATTAGCGCGTCCAGCTTGTCTAGACTCAGGCCTCTAATCCTCTCTCGCATCGACAGGGTCGGAGGCATCCCTCGCTCCCACATAGGTAGGAATCCCTTCGTGCTAGCGCTTGTCTAGCCGACGATCTAGTGCTCTACTGTCCTGTCCTAGCCTAGTATTAGTAGCCCCCTCTTTCTACACGCCTTAATTAGCGTTGCCGTCTCCTATGCCTAATCGTATGCGCCTACTTAACTAGCGTATCGGTGCGCTTAGTAGATAAGAATAAAGACTATTCTAGGCGGTTCTTTAAATAGTAAAGCAACCATACTAGGATTTGTAAACATAGCCAAAAACCATATTATCCGCCCTATTAAGCTTTGCGTGCGGCTTTCTTTTGTAGACGCGATTAATAACTTATTTAATAGGTAGGGCAGGATCTAATACGTTAAGTAGAGGAGGTAGAAGAACTCGTCTAGCCACCTACTTGTCTACTAGTAGCCCAGATAGCTCTCTACAAACTCGAAGCTCTTCTATAGGATAAGATAATAGGGTCTGCCTCCCTATCCTGCGCGCTCTTGCTTATTATCCTAGAGAAATAAAAAGTCTAGCAACTTATCTACTATAGAGAAGCGTATCTTATTCTCTATAACTAGGTGTAGCAGCGCAACTGCACCCTCTTCTAGAAACATGCGTTTTATTCCCTTATAGTAGAACGTTATATTGCTATCCTGTCTAAGCGCAGCTAGCGACAGCTCAGGACAGCTCTTATAGGCAGCCAGCATTAATAACCACACATTAGTATCGAATTGCTTTAAGCTAAGCGCATATAGATACTCTAGCCACTTTTAGAGTAGCTAGGGGTGCTACTAGGTATTGTACTACCAGTACCAGCCTATTGCCTAGTTAAACTAGACAAACACGTCCCGCAGGTTCTTAACTACTCTTTACTAGCGCTTGTACTTAGCATGCATTAACAAGTTCCTAACAAGTATATTATCGCCATGCGGCTGCGCTAGCTGCCTGGTCACCCAGTCAAACTTAGGTAGGAACTAGCCTATACCGCACCTTTTTAGTGTCTCCTGCATGCCAAGGCCCTCTTTTATAACAAGATTCTGCCCGCGCCTCTATTCCTAGCGATCCTTATATAGCAGCAACTCTCTGCATAGCAAGCTGCTGCTGTAGTAGAACTGAAGCGCTCGCAGCGTGATTACTATTACTATAGTCTTGGGAAGCGAGTATGTCCGGGCGGTATGCGCGAGCGTATGCTCGAACAAAAAACAGTATTTGTTGATTTGTGCGCGGAGAAAGCTGAATAGCTTCTGCGACAGTACGACGTAGTACGGGAGCGGCGAGCGGACCTCGTCGATGCTGTCGTCGTAGAGATCCCACTCACGCCATTGCTCACAAATCTTATTTATTATGGTGAGAGAGATTCGATGCTCTTCTTAAATCCTGTACGATCGCCGCTAGTTGTCTCTGAGGTTGGAGAATGCACAGCCTTTGCTGTGGAGATAGGCGCCCTTGCAGACGTTCTTAGAGAAGGTGGCACTCCCACCCTACTGCTGCAGCGAGCGGATGTAGCCAGGATCTAGTGCCAGATTCTCTACCACTTTATTGTTAAACACGTACACCTTAGAGTTGTTAAACAGCGTCTTAATGTTTGTGTAAAACTGTAAGTACACTAGTCCATCTATGTTCTCCTGCCCACGTGGTACTACGGACAGCGTCTGGCCCATTATGTCTCTTATAGTGGCCTAGGGGTAGGTAGTTACTCGCGGAGTCCCTCTAGCCTGTTTGCCGTCTTCTAGCAGCTTCACGCGCGTTCGGGTGTATGACTTTAGACAGCAGCGCTTCTAGAGAAAAGTCTCAGCCTTAAACTCGTCTGGGACAACGTCGTACGGGTAGGCATAGTCCTCTAATGTGACCGTCTTGGCAAGGTCTACGTAGGTGCGATCTTTGCTGTAGAATTGCGGATTGGCAGCTTCTGCCTAGGCCTATTCCTAGCGTCCGTACGCACTGGTCAAGTCGCCTATTATATGCGCAAGCTTGGTGTTCTTTGCATACACAAATAGTGTAGCGTTGTTAAAGCGATCTAAGCTAGGGTTTTTGGCAATCTGTTTAAGGATAGTAGTCTATAGCAGATTAAGGTGCTAGTGCTGTAGCCTATACGCTAAGAGCTGCTTCCGCGCGCTCTCTTTTCGCTTTAATATCTCTGCTAACACCGCAGTTACTCCCCTACTAGCATTGTCCTTAGAGGCGGGAAGATACGATGCCAGGGTCAAGTTATTCACGGTTTTGCTGATGGCTGGGAGCAGCACAGCATCTAGCCAGAGCTGTTAGTCTTGCTTGCTTAGGTAGGTACTATGCTTGTACTGGCTTTCAAGGTAAAGTTCTAGGAAGAAGACGAATATTAGCAGCGACTTAATGCTGCCTGCAATAGAACTAAAGCAGTAATAAGGGATCTTGTATAGCGGTAGGTTCCTTATCGCTAGGTCACCGCGACAATTGTACGTAGTCACTATAAGACTAAAATATATATTTGCGTCCAGGTTTAGAATAGGATGCGCTCGAGGGTGCCAGTTAATGCTGTTCTAGGCAAACGCTAGGCTGCTAGGAAAGCAGCACACACTGTCTATATTGAACCTAACCTTAGTAGCACGTCCTTTTCTACTACTGTTATAGTGCTATTGCAGGCAGAAGTTATAGGGCAGCTTCTTGTTAGGCGTGCTAACATCTTTAGGGAAAGCGGTGGGGCTTATGCCCTTAAACGCGGCCTTTAGGTCCAAGCTCTTAGGCAGACTAGAGGGTTGCATTAGCTTTAGGTTACTAAAGATATCTAGAAGAGGCGTTCCCCTATTGTGCACTCCGCGAAGCAGGCGCGTAATCTCCTTAAATAATAAGTATGCAGAGTGTACGTTAGGGCGCTAGTAATGTTCCTGGTAGAGTCTATCCGCTGCTGCGTGCTCCTCGTAGGTACAGTCTTAAAAGTTCCGCAGCTGCTTGGCGAGCTTATAGGCGGTTCGCTTAGTAAGTAGAGTAGGTAGACTGCCTACTCTAGGTGTTAATTGCGCTAGTAACGCTGCTTAGATAGCGCGTGGGCTAGGCATATTACTAGGGCGGGCGAATAGTAAGGGAGGCATAGTGGCTAGTGTTCCTTGCATAGCTAGCTAAGTGTTGCTACTATTAGACGGCTGTGGCAGGCGAGGTGTGCCATAATTAGTTAATAGGGGTAGTAGTAGAGGGGTGCTATAGCTAGGAGTTGGCTGCGCTAGCTACGGCGCGTTGCTACCCTTAGACACTTGTCTAGATATAGGTTTAACTTAAGATAGTAGTATATTACTATGGGCTAGGAAGGTCTTGCGTTGGCCGCTTAACCAAGCTAAAGAGACGCTGCGCTGGCTTTGTAGGCTGTTTAGAGCCTCTAGAGAAGCGTTAGCAGCTCTTACTAGAGTGGGTATTAATATATAGCTAACACTACAAGTGTTTACAGTAGTAAAATCCTTAGTAATAGGCGCTATAGATAATAGCTATAGGTTACTACTCTTAATAACGTAACTCTAGCCTGCTATATTATAAATACTATCGCTGTCTAGTTCTGCGTGCCTTTCTATGTTCCCTAAGTACTCTAGAACTTTATCTGCGCTTATACGTACTTGCGTAGTTCTAGCCTATATTTTAAGTAAAATACTAGCAGTCCTTATATCTCTATCCTTTATTTGTTGCAGTATACATTGTTTATACTTAATACACTTATTTGTCTGTTCCCTATTACTTACGCGGAGTTAACTAATAACCGCTGCAGCCTCTATATTGTCTACTACTAGCGATGCGAGAGGAGATAGTGCTCTATATACATCCTCGCCTTCTAGCAACTTATCTGGCTAGAGGAGAGGGTCGCGAGGAATAGGAACGTCGGCGCTAAGTTAAAGACTAAGGTCTAGGTAGGTAGTAGTTAGAGCGCCTAGAAGTATAGATTTATAGTAAATAAAGTTAGGGCAAGCTATATACTAAAAAGAGCGGTCCTTTCTATGTAAATATTCTTTATAATTGCGTCTCCACTTTGCCTTAGTCTTGGCTTTAGCCATAAGATACTTCTTTAGTCTTCCTCCTAGCATACTGTAAGCTATAGGGTTACGCTAGAATAGAAAACGCGTCGCGTATTAGGGATTAAGAGGGACTCTTCTTGGCTTAGCGCATTTAGGCCAGAACTCTTTTTAGCTTAGCCCCACGCCTTACTAAATTAGGACCTCACTTTACAACCATACCACCTTTCAACGTAGATAACTACACGACCACAACCCTAATTAAAAATCGAAAGAGTATATTTATTTCGCATACCCTTACTCTATATTTTGCACCTTAGAATAAAAATCTGCGAACTAGGGATTTAGTAGGGGTTCTTCTTAGCTTAGCACGTTTAGGCTAGAACTCTTCTAAGCTTAGCGCCTCCGCTTCGCGCGCCTTACCGAATTAGGACCTTACTTCGCAACCACACTACCTTTCGACGCAGATAACTGCACGACCACGACCTTAATTAAAAATTGGAAGAGTACGACTAATTTGTATGCTTCTGCTCTTTGTTTTGGCACCTTAAAATAAAAAATTTATTTCTCGAAATTTTCTAACCTTACCCGTGTATCGTACCTTCATAGTTCTAGGAGCTTCTCCCTTTACTAAGACGCTATGTTTACTAGGCAGTATATATATTAGCTGCCTAATAAGGCCTATAAACGCTTCTTCTTTACTTATATATATCTATCTTTTTAGACTAGTAAAGATATCTCTCTGCGTAGCATAGGCTAGCTAATCCCTAAGCCTAAACATACTCCTAACTGCAAGCCTATCTTTGTTACTTATTCTACCCTACTAGTAATATGGCTGCTACGCAAGACGCTTAGCAATACTACTCTATTTAACTAAGATTAGCATTGTCTAGTGCACATAGCTCGCTCTTACGCAGACAAATTAGGTAATGCGCTAATATTAATAATTTTAGTGCTAAAATTACTAGATAAACGCTCTCTACCTACTAAAGAGAATAATATAAGTATGCTACCTTCTACGTAGCAACCCCTAAAGCGCGCAACTACTATAGAGCGAACCTTTTCTCTAAAGCGCACGCGCGTGGGTAGCAACAAAGTGCTATTACCTAAGCTATTTAACCTTAGCATCCCTATTATAGGCTAGGCCACTACAAATAATAATTGCCGCGTAGAGTAATAGTGCGTAAAGAAACTTAAAGCCTTATATATATAGAAGTGTATTGCGCTAGGCCTCTAAAAGCTAGGCCCTAAGGCATTTTTGTAGGAGCGCGCTGCGTACAATGCTATTTTGCAGAAGAATAAGATAACTATTACCTAGATTATTAAGTAGAGAGTGTCTAAACATAGCAACTTCTATAGCGTCTACCCCACACTCTACTATATAGCTACTAGTATACTATAGTAGACGCGTACGCTTAGTAATTTATCCTCTTAATATTATATAGCGCAATTTCTACAGTACTAACAAGAGTAAGAAACGCCTTTCTAGACTAGAATAGGGGAGGTTAGCTGGCTATAGCACTTATAGCCTTAGTAAGGCATTACTAGCAGTACTACTAATAATTTATTTTGCTTTGCCTAGGCAATATATAATTAGTATAAGACGTTACTAGCAGCTGTGCACGTTAGAGAGCCATAGTCTCTAGGTCTACTAGGCTGAGCATATAAGGAGCAGACATAGCAGATTTAAAAAGACAACTTAGCTATAAGCAATAACTAGACGCGTAATAGGTATAGTAAAGGACAGGTTTAATTAGAGGCCAAGGCGCGGCTAATTAGATTAGTCTGCCCTAACCTAGTAAAGGACTACAACTTTTTTTAAAACCGTATTAAGCGGGCAACGCGATAGTATAAAATTATACAAAGCCTAGGCTAGGGCAGTCTACTTCTAATACCGCACAAGAAAGTTACAAATTAGTGGCTAGAACGCGTGCTGCGCGTAGGCAAGTTAGACGTATTTCTTAAGCTAGTTTATTATAAACGGCCCAAGCTGTGTAAGGCGGGCAAAGCACTTAAGGCCTAGCTTAGCCCTAATGGAATCGCTAGTACCCCTATTAGTAGGAAGAAGAGGCTAACTATTAAAGCGAAGGCTCTAGTTACTACCTACGAGATCGAGGAGGTTAAGAATAGTAACGAGAAGGTAGACAAAGTAATTAAGGACTTAGATTCTCTAGCATTAGAGGGCGAATCGGCGGCCCCAGCACTACTATATTAAATAATACTACTTAAGTTATTCTATCCTATATAGCGCGTTAGTTATATTACTATTAATATAATTATGTTTAAAAGATTAGTGCCTAACTACCTAGTAAGCACAACCGCACTGCTTTTAACTAGATTACTCCTAGAAATTATATTATTAAGTCTATAATAGCATAAGGTACTTCTCTTTATAACGAGCATTCTAAGAAGGTCTACGAAACTCTATGGCATCCTAAAAGGTCTGGCCTAGGGATTAGTTGTGGCGCCTCTAATATAGGTAGAATATTAGCTTAATACTCACGTACGTTTAGAGCCATATAAGCTTAAAGTAATTCTTATAGTATTATACGGGCTATTAGTCTTATAGCTATCTTAGCTTTAATAGCAGGAGCTGCACCTCTATAAATAGCTTAAAGCTAGTTCGTAAAACTATAAACCTAAAGTGGTTCTTATAGTATTATATAGGCTATTAGTCTTATAGCTATCTCAGCTTTAATAGTAGAAGCTGCACCTCTATATTTAGCTTAAAGCCTATTTGCGGAACCTATATTTTCCTTAGAATACACTTAATTTATAGTGTTGCTTATTCTATAATAAGACTTTCTTATTAGTATAGATAGGGTCTAATTCTTAAGCTTATTAAGCTCGCGTTATAGTTACTTCTAATCTACCTTATTCTTTTGGCTGCCCCGCCTTCTCTTTACACTAGGTATAAGGTTAAACTATTTACTAGCTTTATAAAGAGGTCTACTTCTTAGCTTATAGTTATTATCTCTAAAGTAGTCTTATTCGCCCTCCTGCCTAGCGGGTTACCGCTAGTAGGGCTAGGTATAGGAGTAGCTACCTTATGCGATATATGTTTTAAGTGGGTTCTAGTGGCCTAAATTAGACGCTATGCGTAGAGGGCATAGAAGTAACTACCTTCTTTCTAACACTGCTACCCGTTTCTTACAATCTCGCTATTTTAAGAAGCTACGCTATAGAAAGGGAGAAGGGAAGAGAAAGATCCCTTAATTACTAATGCCTATCTATACCGCAACTATACATATTATTAATGCTGCCGACTTATTAACTATTAATAGCTACCTTACACAGGCGTCTAAGTAATAATTATATATCTTGTAGATATCTTATACGCAACTTATATATAGTTAGGCCCTTACACTTATATATAAGTTGCGCGCAGCTTACTTTTATATTGCCTAGCGCGTAGTCCTATGCTAGCTAGTAGGAGTTGCACTTGCTTTAGCGGCGACTAAGAACACTAACTCCATTTCTAACTTATTACTTTTTACGCATAATCTATCTACAAACTTTCTATAGATTATATATAATATTACTATAAGTAACCTATACGCTGCCTCTAAGTTGCAGCTATTTTTAAGTTTAGAAAGAGTAAAGAAAGGTACTTAAGGGTCTGTGCGTGCGCTAAATTCTACAGTGCGAAAGCAAAGAAAGGCAGTCCCTTTCTTTGTATAATAGAGTAAGGCTTTTATTTTAAATAATATAATAAAAAAGTAAAGCCCCTACTTAGTAATTAAAAAGAGTATAAAAAAGGTAATTATAAAAAAGTATATTTAAACTACTAAGTAAGATTAGTAGTCTTAGCGTAAATAACTTCTATATATAAAGTTTTTATAAAGGCTATAGTTAGAACTTTAGAAAAGAAATAAAACTTTAGCACTACTTTACTATAGTTATTTTTTTATTCTAATTATTATAAATAATATAAGTTAATATATTAATAGGTATATACTATTTTTATAAGTAGTAAAATAAGAGTAATATATACTAAATACACTATTACTTTATTATTATATTAAAATTATTCTTAATAAAATCTTTACTATTTTATTATACCCTACTATCTATCTAGGTATTAATAGTAGTCTTACTAATACTAAGGTACTTACTAACACTAAAAAGTATACGCTAAATTTCTATATAGCTATTACCTAAATAATAACTATACTAGAGTTTTATTTTATTTATAAAATACTTAGTATAAATAATAAGTATACTTAACTATTTATTTTTTTATTTTTTTATTAGACTATTTTTACTAAGAGAAATATTAGCTAGCTATAGTAATTATATATTATATATGTTTAGTTATTAATTATATATTATTAGTTTAGTATACTATAATAAAATTACTTTAAAATTTAATACGCCTTACTTTTACTATAATATCTTAGCTATAAAGTGTATATATTAATAAAGTAGCAATACTTTATATACTAAAATACTAAAAGGCATATTTAAAAAATAGATATATAGTACCTAAGAGGCCTACTAGATTTATACTAGGTATAGATAGATTTTTAAATTATTTAGCTTAAAAAGATTAGCCTATAGCTACTATATAAGTAATTATATAATAGTAATAGTCTAGTATATATAGTATATATAGTAGAGCTTTAGAATAATTATAACTATAATTTTACTATATATTACTATATATAGTTAATTACTATTAAAGAGAATAAGGATAAGAGGTATATATACTAGTACCTCTATTTTATTATTATTTATAACACTATATAAATATACTAGTAATAATAATAATAATATAATAATAATATAATAATAATATAATAATAATATAATAATAATATAATAATAATATAATAATAATATAATAATAATATAATAATATTATAATAATAATATAATAATAATATAATAATAATATAATAATAATATAATAATAATATAATAATAATATAATAATAATATAATAATAATATAATAATAATATAATAATAATATAATAATAATATAATAATAATATAATAATAATATAATAATAATATAATAATAATATAATAATAATATAATAATAATATAATAATAATATAATAATAATATAATAATAATATAATAATAATATAATAATAATAACATAATAATAATAATATAATAATAATATAATAATAATAATATAATAATAATAATAATAAAATAATAATAATAAAATAATAATAATAAAATAATAATAATAAAATAATAATAATAAAATAATAATAATAAAATAATAATAATAAAATAATAGTACAAATAAAGTTCTTTAAAAGAATAGATAATAAAAGAGATAAAAAAGTATATGTATAGTAATATAACGTAGAGTAATCTAAGAGTAATTATTATTATTTATAATAAGATATAAATAATAAACTATTATATTACTATATAATATTTATAATTAAATTTTTATTAAAGCTTAACTATTTATAAGACTATTTTTATCTACTAGTTAGATTAGTAGCTAGTCTAGTTTACTAAGAATAGAATAATTATATTTTTACACTAGTAACTATAATTACTTCTTATTAGTAATAGAATATTCTAAAAGAGGATATAAAAAGAAAATAATAAAGTTTTTATTAATAAGTTTTAGTATAATAAGAGTATTATATAAATCTATAAGATTCTTCTAGCTATTATAACTATTATTATAGTACAGAGCCAAAAGTCTGTTCCCCGCAGGGGTAAGCGAGGTCCGCCATTATTACCACCCCGTCGCGCAGAGCGCTCCGGCACTCCCAATATTGCTCCTAGAGAGTTAATAATTAATATAGAGATAATTATTTAATTAATATTTTGTTTAATACCCGCGCGCACGCCAGAGAGCAAGTAGGCGGCGCGGCATACTAAGTATAAGCTTGCGAATTAGCGAATTAGGGGTCCTACGCCAGCAATCTTTTAACGCCGCGCAGAAGGTCTTAAAGTCCTTATCACTGTCGCTAAGGTCGCCTATATTAGGGTAACGCTTATAGAGTTCTCTCTTAAGGGACCACTAGAGATGTTTAATAGGGTTAATATTAGGGGAATAACGCGGCCACTTAATTAGTTATATACTGTGTTCTGCTAAAAAATTAAGCAACTATCGCGCCCTATAGATGGGCGCGTTGTCGTGCATATAGATATCTTCTGCGTAATAATTATAGAGGAGTTCTTTGTATAGAGCTTTAATATAACTCTATGCGCTGTATCCTTTGCAACAAGCTATTGGGTCCCTAGGCATAATTACTAAGGGACTTCGCTAAACCCGCCCTCTCTAATTAAGCTACATACTTGCCCACACTATTGCCGCGCGAGATCTTAATATAACTATCTCCTTAATTATCTCATATCTCTATTTCTTATGTAGGAGGCAAAAAACCTATATAGATGTGCCGCTAGAGCGTCTTTAAATAGAGCACTTATCTAAGAACTAGAAGGACTGTCCGCGCTAATCCTAATTGCGATATTCCTGTTTGAATTAACGCCTCTTCTAGGCCACCGCGCGAGTGATTTTGGGCTTCCGCGCTGCCTAGAAGTTAGTTAGGCTCTCTGCCTTCAATGCGCGATATGCAGTTATTTAAGAGATGCGGCAGAGGGAGGCCTTGCGGAGGAGGGCTAGGTATTCAATCCTTAGGTTTTTTCGTGCCTCTTAATAGAGTACACGCTTGTTATGTGTATTAAGCGCCTAGGGACGCCCTAATTAAGGCCGCAATTAATTGTGGTGTTGTTCTCTATATCTCTAAAGTGTTTTATTAATGTAGCGACGCGTATAGTTAAACTCCTTAGCCAACTCCCGCAATAACGCGCCTGCCTTACACTTCGCGATAATTAAATCCCGTTGCTAGACAGATAATTCGGCATTGCGGCGACGATTTCCTGAAATTTCTACACTAAAAGAGCTTATATTGGTGGAGTAATATAGTGTTAAAAATAGGGTGTTAGTGTTAGTGTACGCGCGTTAGCGTATTAGGGGAACAGACTTTTGGCTTGGCACTATACTATTAAGTAGGCTTATTTAAGTAAGTATACTATATAGTAGCATAAGTATAAATAACTAATATAGTAGTAATAAGCTAGATATACTATATACACTATAAGTAAATTTTATATAAATTAAAAGCTTATAGAGTATAAATAAGGTGTAAGTAAGTTTAAAGTTTAAACTATTATTATATTATTAAATATTAAAAATTAGTTTTTAATTAGAATTTGGTACTATATATAATATATAATAATCTTTTATCTTAATTTACTTTAACCTTAAACTAAAAAAATATTAAAAAAATATTTAGTAAGCTAATATAAATAATATAAGTTAATATTTATTATATTAATAAGTATATACTATTTTTATTAGTAAAATAAGAGTAATATATACTAGATATACTATTACTCTATTACTCTATTAAGGTTATTTTTAATAAATTTTCTACGATTTCTTTATACTCTACTATCTATTTAAGTATTAATATTATTTTTAAAGAAGTACTTACTATTACTAAAAAGTATACACTATAGTTTTATACTACTACTACTAATATAGTTATAGTAGAGTTCTATTCTATTTATAAAATACTTATCTAGTATAAAAGATAAGTATACTTAACTATTTATAAGACTATTTTTATATACTAATTAGACTAGTAGTTAGTTTAGTTTATAAAGACTAGTAATACTATATTTCTACTTTAGTAAATATATTTACTTCTTATTAGTACTAGAATTCTCTAGTAGAGAATATAAAAAAATAATAAGATCTTTATTAATAAGCTTTAGTGTAGTAAAAGTATTATATAAATCTATAAGATTCTTTTAGCTATTAATACTATTAAGCTAACTTATTTAAATAAGTATACTATATAATAGCATAAGTATAAATAAGTATAAATAACTAATAATAGTAGTAGTAATAAGCTAGGTATACTATATACGCTATAAAGAAACCTTATATAGATTAGAAGCTTATAAAGTATAGGTAAGATATAAGTAAGTTTAAAGTTTAAACTATTATTATATTATTAGATATTTAAAGTTAGTTTTTAATTAGAATTAGGTGCTATATATAGTATATATAATCTTTTATCTTAATTTACTTTAATCTTAAACTAAATAAAAGGTTAAAAAAGATATTTAGTAAGCCGACCTAATAATAAAATATATTAGTACTAAGAATAGTTAAAGTAGTATTATAAAATATAATAATATAATAAATATATAGTAATTACTTATATAATCTACTCTTAGAAATAGAAATATATTATAATTATACTTATTATTTATTATTAAAATAAAAAGTAAACACTTTTAACTTTATAAATTAGAGGCTACTTTACTATAATATACTCTCTAGATTTCTAAGTAATAGCTTAGAGTCTATTTTTATATTTAAAATAGCTAGCTTTACTTTGCCTCTATATAGTAGTAAAAGATAATTTTAGTACTTTATCTAGCTAATAATCTACCTTAGGGCTACTATTATAAGTACTAGGCCTACTATTATATAGTCTTATTTTAGTTTTTTATTTAGCTAGTAATTTACTATATAGCTACTAAGTTTATACTAAGTAGAATAAGAGTTTATAAGTATTAAAGTAAAAAGTAAACGGTTCTAACTTTGTAAATTAGAGGCTATTTTACCATAACATTTATTATAACACTTATAGATACTAGTCCTCTTCCTCTACCACACAAAATTAATAAGAAAGGAGTGAGAATACACTCACTTAGTCCCGAGCAGCCGAGCAATTTCCTTCAGATCCTGTGACCGGACTCCTGAAGAAATGGCCATTTCTCGCTGTGCTTCCTGTGCTGCGGTCCTACCCGCACTATTCAGTGCCTGCGAGTTTGCTCCCGCTCTTATGATGGATTCCACTGCACCCACATCTGCAGCCAGAGCGGCGTCGTGGAGCAAAGTGTTGCCCGTGGCTTTGTTCCGAGCGTTGAGTATGGCTTCCTCATGAAGCCGACGAAACCGAAGTGGCTCACACTCTTCGAGGTCGCCTGAGAGTAGGAATCCAATCATCGCGATGGATGAGGAATGTTTTATTGATACTGCGAATGCGAGGACTGAGGAACCATCCCAGGGTCCGCCCGAGACGATGAGATTAGCGTCCCCGCCATATAGCGCTTTGAATATTTCAGTGCGCCGCAAAAGAAGAGCGTGACCAATAGGAGGCACTCCCTGCGCATCGATTCCGCTGGGCGAAGCTTTTGACTGGATAAGATAATCAACAGTGGATGCAATGCCTGCTTTGACTGCCCAATGCATTGGTGTTCCCTCAGATTCGTCTTTGCAGCCAAAGATCTTTGCGCCAAATTTGTTTTCTAGGAGTCGTATCGCGGCCAGTGCGCCGCTCTCAATCGCAGCATGCAATGCTGACGATACGTTTGCGGGTGTGTCTGGCCAATGTTGAAGAACAAGGTCGACTTTGGACGCGTTTTCCTCATCGAACGAGCAGCTGGTGATGGCCAAGTCAAGCGAGCTCTTATCCAACGAGAAGCCTTGCTGGAGGAATGCAGCAAGGACATACGCATCTTCGCCATGTTCGCATATAGCAATGTCAAATGCGGTTAAGCCCTCATTGTCTTCCATGTCGAGAGAAAGGTTTTGCTGATTAGCCAAGTCAACCAAGACCCCGACCACGCGCCCGGCAGCGCTCTCGAAATCAGAACCGTGGATCATCCATCTATTTGGGCTCGCTTAGACCACCATTTTTTCGAAATTAGGAGGAGCTTACTTGCCTCTGAAGAGGATTTACGTGGTGAGCAACGGAGTGCAATGCCCATCCGCCATCCACGTCGTTTATCAGCTTGGCATCTCTTTTCCCAAGAAAATCTACAATCTCAGCCATGTGTAAACGAGCTGCAAGCTCTATCGGCGTTTCCGAGTCCTCATACGGCCGTAGGCTTATGTCGGCCCCATGCTCCGTCAGAACGCGAACAGCATCCAGGCTTCTTGCCCCAATCGCGGCGTGGAGGGCAGTCCCAAAGATCCGGAGATAGCTGTAGGATTCATTAAATAGCCCGAATTGATCCATGGTCGCGTTGATGTCAGCTCCACCTTTGCTAATCAATAGAGAGCAGACCGTATCGGGATCCTCTTCCTCAAACATCCAGAGCCAGTGCAGAGGCAGGTCCCCACCTCTTCCTCGTATATTTGCTTTAGCGCCTGCTTCGAGCAAGAGGCTAATAGCGCGACGATTGCCACTCCGGAAAGCATCCATCAAGACTGGTCTCTCGACGCTTCCTCTATCGTTTGGATCCGCGCCCCCTTTGAGAAGTTGTTCGAGGATATGATTTTCTCCAGCTCTTGCAGCAAGATTAAGAAGAGAGTCTCGTTCTGAACTGTCCTCTCCGTCCGCTCGGATTTCTAGACTCCCTCCCGCTGCGAGCCTTGCGAGCGCGATCTTTGGCAGCTTTGGATCCTTCAAGCCTTGGATGATCTCATTTCCAAGGATGAAAGGTTGGTCTGTCTCGAGGGACTCTATCGTAGCATGCACCTTGCGTATGTGCCAGCAGTAGTAGCGCTCGGGAGCAAGTTTCGTTTCCTTAAAGTTGCGGAGTAGGAATTTGGAAAACTCAAAAGTGGAATGTCCTGGACCAGATTCCAGTTCTGAATCATTCCCAGTCAACAACAGTGTAATGAAAGATGGATTGCTTAGTATCAACGCACCTTCGTTTCCATCGTCATCCCCACCACCATCACTCATTTCCTCGTCGCTCAAACTGTCACTGTCCTGATCTTCTTCGTCCTCAATATCCATCATGTCTTCCTCACCTGATCCCAAATCCTCGGGCTCTGGAGGTTCCTTCCCATGAGCATGAAACATCCTCGGGATGATCAGTTGGGCAGCAACATCATACAAACAATTGGAAGAGTGGAGATGGTCCAGCGTTGCATCAATGCTCTTCTTGCAGCCGAATCCTATGCTAGCACACCCAGCAAGTTCAAGATACTTGACTCCTTTCTTGTATCGAGATACCGTGTTGCCATGGACATCTCTCAAAAGGTCTGTGTAGTACTTGGCCTGGGTCGTCCAAGGAATGTTGTCGTTTTTCTGGTGGGACAATGTTAGCGTTGTCCCCACGCTGTTTTGTCTACTCACATTGAGGTGGGCTTCTCCCATATTGAATTGATACCAATGTGTTGGCTGTAAGGGTGTACGGGGATCAGCATTGGTTTCCAGGGTGCCCTTAACCTCCGTCATCAATTGCAGTTGAAACTGGACGGACACTAAATCTGTCTCCATGCCAGCCATTTCCCTTTCTTGATCTGCGTCGAGTGATGCTTCTTGTTCCGCTATTACCCGGATGCACTTGTGAAAGGCTTCCCTTAAAACATCAATTTCCCGGTCCATAAGCCGTCCCCTACTCTCTTTCGCAAAGGATTCGAATCGTACTTTGAAATCCGATATTTTCGCCTTATCAAGGTAGCTCCTGTCGCTCTCGCCGGGTCCCTTCCAGCTGGCATCGTAGAACACACTGCCCTTGTAAATACTCCAGAGAACAAGGGCAAAGGAGAACACATCGCAAAGTGCCAGTGCCTGAAATCCTCCATTGGCACACAAGTTAATGACTTTGGGCAGTATCCACCAGTCCGTTCCGCAGTAGATTGGTGCTGAATCCACATCTCTGAATGTTTTGGTATACTCATCGTCGACAATAGCGTTACCGAAGTCCACGAGTTTGGCCATGTAAGACCCAGACTCGTCTGAACCTGTCCTCGGGAAGAGCAAAATATTGTCCGGTTTCACATCTCCGTGGAGAACTGAGCACCGGTGGAGACATTCGAGACCACTTGCTACATCCAGAGCTAGAGCTCGCATCTGTACGCAGCTCATAGGCGAATCAGAATTGCGGTCTCTAAAGTAAGCGTCCAGAGAGCCAAGCTCAGCATGCTCGAGCACCAAGGTAATGATTTCCCTATCTCCGTGCTCCAGGTATCGTTGGAAGCCGAGTGTTTGTGTGATGTTGGGGTGGCTAAGAAAGGGCGGCCACACGGAGATGAGCATCTCTCGAACGACGCTGGCCGGAACAGAAGTACCCTGTGAGCTAGCGGGTTCCTCTACTCTCAGCGCCTTCACGACCACGAGCGTGCCAGACTCTGTGTCTTTGCATACCCTTGCCTGGAATGTTGAACCGTGCGACAATTGTGTTATGAATTCCAGTTGCTCAGGTTCAAACTTCTTCATCCGATCCGTCGCGGTTAGGAAGGCTGCCAGGTCCGCCGAGGCTTCGGGGTCCTCGGTGGCGGAGCCCCAGCCTGGAGGCGTCTTGCTTGGAAGCAAGCTCATTGTGGCAAAGAGCGATCAAGAAGGAAGAGAATGCTTCTGGTGATTGTCAATTGAGCAAGGCAACTCGCGGCCGAGGTGGGTGGCCGAGTGTGCTGGCATGTTACACAAGGCTGAAACTCGCTGCCAACAATCTGCTAGTTTTAATAATTAGGGGATATCTTAGCACCTCTTTAAAATTCCCCCGTACCTACTTTTTTAAAGGTTATTATTATTACTCTATTATTATATAATATATAGATTTTTTAACAAAGTCTTTTTTTTAATATATAAACTTTAAATTTTTTTAAATTTTTTTACTATTTTCTTATATTATTAAAATATTAATAGTTAAAGTAATTCTTTAATTTTAAAAAATAGTCTCTAATTTTAAAAATATATAGGCTGTTTGCTTTTAGTACTATTGTTAGATATGCAGCTGTTAGATAGAACAAGCGCGTTAAGGTTGGATCTGTACAATAAAGCAGGGACCACCTGGCTTAGCACACTAGCGAAGAAGTCAGAACTAGCCAAACACGGTAGACATAAACATAATACAATTATTATTATCTATTAAGGCGCATTATCGCATTCAACTATTAAATCTAACAATTAAGAGTCTTACTGCCTTAATTAATACCAAAATGGCTGCACTACCCTAGCGTGACCCAACGGTGACCCTTTAAGACCATACCGACTATAGGGCATGGATAATGTAGCTCTAGTCTAGATGCGTCGCATATCGTATTTGGCTAAAAGTCGATCCTATGTCGAATATCCTAATAAAACCTAAATCTATAGCCCTAAGGGCGCCGCTAATTAATAGGTATACTCTAGCAGCGAATGTTAGCATCCTAACAAGGCAGTCTAAACTGTTAGCAATAGGACTTAAGGCGTTTAAAGAAGATCTTAAGTATTATAAGATTCTTACTAAGCAGTATAAGAACAATCGACATAATTTTAAAAAGGAGCAAACAAGCCTCTAGTAAATCATTGTTTATATTTAGGCTACTGTCAGCCCATATCTTTAGCGCACTTGCTGCCTCCTAGATTAACCACTAAGACAGTGGATTACGAACCTTAAAGCCACAGTTGGCGTTGACGAACGATTTAAGAGAGAACGAGCCCGCGACTAATACTTTACATCCCTCAGACTAATAAGAAACGCGTTGAATTGGGATATATGGCTTGCTAAATATAATTAAGCAGCTACAGAAGCGGAGATAAGCAATATTCCTAAGATAACACAGATTAATATAATTATAAAGGACTTTCTAACTGCTGTAAACAAAGTTGCGCCCAATTAGTCTATGACCTTTTAGAATAGCGGACGGTTCACACCTGGCATAAATCGGAAAGAAATAATAAAGCGCTTCTAAGAGTATATAATATTAAATTATCCAACCCCTTAAATAGGGAAGCACAAGGCCGCATTTGTGGCAGATGACTTATTATACCTCGCTAAAAGTGGGAAAACCACCCAGGGCATTGATGCCAAAGCAGCACCATCTAGAAAACAGGGCAGACCCTAATATTAACGTAATGACTAAAAAGATAATAAGAACTTATCTTTAGTCTAAAAACCTACAAAAATAGGAGGCGCTAAATGTCCTGCGTGTGGACATCGCTATAGACTTTAGGATTACTTCTATATTAATGCAGACAAAGCTCCTAAGTAGTGGAAACTAAATAAGAAGATTAAAGAACTCGTCGCATTAAAGCGCGAGCACAATTCTAAATTTCAAGAACTGTTAAGAGGACAAAGCAGACTAAGATTAAAAACACCAAATATTAAACAATCGCACACGCCCACACCTAAGATCCTCGAGTCCCCTAAGGACTAACTAGAGGGATAGAGAATATTAAATGTCAATGCTGCGTTTACATCAGCGCTAATAGAAACAAAAGTATCTAATTACCCGCTAAAGCGCTCGTTTATTCTTAATTTAGGATTAACTTACTATATTATAAATAACCCCGACCGTATCTATAACTTCTATCTACCTACGTCCGAAGATTATATATAGGCTAGCAATATAAAGATATAGATAAAAGACTACAGCTCTGTTAACTTAACACTAAGAGGCTAACATAGAACAACTACGTTGGTTCTATATAATATGGCTATTTGTTTAGACCTCCTATACAACCTAGTCTCCTTTTAACTACTAAGATATAGAGGAATCTAGTAGGATACGCAAACGGACCCAACTACGCTAAAAGAACCAGACGATAAGATTATTAGAAAACTATCCGAGATACATAGTTAATAGGTACTTAAGTATTATCCGCTACTACCCACTTTATATTACATCTATAAGAATACATCACGAATAAAAGAAGCACTATAAAGGGCCTTAGCTAAATTATGGCATAAGAGACTAGAACACCCTAGACTAGTAGCTATTAAACATCTTGTGTAGCAAGCTAAAGGGGTGCGAGTTAAGGGAGTTACAATAGTTTAATATAACTCCTATGGGAAAGTAAAGATCTAGCGACAAATTAGCCAAGCACCGCGAATTAACAATAAAGGACTAGGAGAAAGACTAGCTATTAACTTTTATGCCTATAAGGCGCAAAGTAGCACTAGCGAAAGGAGCCAAATACTTATTACTAATAGGTACTTAGGCCTGTAATAGGACTTTTATTTTAAAGATAATTAACTAGCAAAGTCGGTTATTAAAGTTTTATTAAACTTCTTTCTCTTCCTTAAAAACCATTATAATATTATAGTTAAGGTTATTAAAGCGGATAACGAGATTACGATAGTAAAACCGGAAATTAAGCGCTGGTTGGCATTATAAGGAATTACTATTAAGCCTTTCGCCCTAGATGCATAAGCTTAAAATAGAGGTGCCAAACGCTTAGGGGGTGTAAATAAAGAGAAATTGCGCGCGATGCGTCTTAATGCTAACCTACTCTAAGAACTATGGCCTAAAGTTATAAGAGCTGCAGTATACCTCTATAATTAAACACCAAATTATGCGAACAACTAGAAAACGCCATACGAGATATTCTTTACACGAGTTGCTCTAAACAACAGAGTAGTTACCTTAATTAAGAAACCTAATCTCGCTTACCTTAAAGCGTATGGCTGCAAAGTGTTCGCAATAACGGATAATATACATTAAGGTAAATTAAGGCTATAACGCCTAGACCTAAAGGCTTAGATTAGTTACCTAGTAGGATACTAGTCCTTAAATATCTATTAAATTTGGATACCGTCACTTGCTAAGGTAATAAGCACCCGCGATGTTATCTTTAACAAACAAACTGTCTTTAGTAGCAAAACTAAGGACAACTATCCAACTCCTCTAACTATACTACTACCTGCGGCATTACTTGCGCAGTTAATGGCTGGAAATAAATTAGAAATAAACCTAAAAGGGTCATCCAAAGCTGTCCCCTAGGTAGCCGCCTTTATGGCAGGAACTTAAGCTGGCCATGTTGGGAAATATAGAGGAGATATTATAGACAAGACTAAGATAATAAGAACGCTTGCCAAAGGCTTAAAGCCTTATTAAAGTTAACTTCCACCTCTGCCAACGTGCTATACGAAGCTTAAGGATTACCCGATGGGCGAATTGTTTAAAGAAGTAAAGCGGGATTACTTTGTAAGCCACAAACAAATAAAATTATAGTTAGAAGTACTAATAAAGAAGATTAAACTAATAGGATAGTAGATCCTTAACTATATATAGATATACACCTATAAGCTTAACAAACACCATCGCTTACTAAAGTGCAAGGCACGGCTAGTTATCTAGGGCAATTAATAATGGAATATTACCTCTTAAGACACTTATACAGCCACGCTTGCTAGTAGGTTGTTCCGAATACTAGTAGTAATAGCAGCTTACTATAATATGGAGCTTAAGTAATACGACGTTATAAACGCTTTTATTTATGCAAGTATAAACTAAGAGGTATATATAAGAATGCCCCATGGCTATTAGAAGCCTAAAACAATACTTTAAGTCAATAAGGCTTTATATAGTCTTTAGATCTCACTACTCCTCTAGTAGAAAGAGTTTACCTTAACACTTAAAGCTCTAGGTTTCTAAACAGTGCCTTATGAGCCATGCTGCCTTCTTAAAGACAGAATTATTGTCTTCTTCTACGTTGACGATATTATCTTAGCTTTTTATAAGCAGAAAGAGGAAGAAGCCTAATAAGCAATTAAGCGCCTACAAGAAAAATACACCTTAAGTGAAGGAAATAACCTTTAGTAATTCCTTAGCGTAGAGATTATTAGAGATTAAAAGACTAGGACGATTTAACTCTCTTAGGCTGCCTACTTAGACAAGATTAGTTAATTAGTTAATAAGAGGGATATTTAACACAACACCCCAATAGCAGCTATTAAGCTAAAACTATAAGACGGCTTAGCGACACCCTTAGAAATTAACAAATACTAACGCAAGATTAGATTGCTTCTATTCGCGGCAGTAACAACTTAACTAGATATAGCCTTTGCAACCTTAAGACTAGCTTAATTCCTATTAAATTCGGGCTTGGAATATTATAATGCCACTAATTAAGTACTACTATACTTATTAAGCACTAGATAGAGAGCACTATAGCTTAGAGGAGGCAACTGCCTTTAAGTAGCCAGCAATGCCTTATTTGCTAACAACACACTAAATAGAAAGAGCTCGCAAGAATACGCTATTAAGCTATTTAACGGACTTATTGCCTAGAAAGCAAGCAAATAAGACACTGTCACAACTTTAACAACTAAAGCAGAGCTTCTTACCTTATTGCAAGTAGCCAAGGAAGCAATCTTTATATTAAGACTACTGGACAAACTACAGATTAAACTACGCTCATTATTAATTACTGTCCAATGCGATAATAAGCAAACTATTTAACTAGTTACTAAGGAGATATCTAGGCTTTAGACTAAACTACGACACGTTGACATTCACAATCACTAGTTAAGATAGGAAGTCTCTACTAGAAAGACTAAGGTGGAGTACGTACAATTAGTAGAAATAATCGCTAACGGCTTTACAAAGGTCCTCTTAGTTAACAAGTGGAAAGGGTTCCTAACCCAACTTGGGCTGGTTAAGATAACAGAACGCAAAGTAGCGAATAAAGCACCTCTTAAGGAAATTTAAGGGCACCTTAATAACCTTACTTTAGGATAATAGACTGCTAAATAGTTTAGCTTGCAAGGATCTTCTAAGCTAAGGAGGTGTGTTAGATATGCAGCTGTTAGATAGAACAAGCGCGTTAAGGTTGGATCTGTACAATAAAGCAGGGACCACCTGGCTTGGCACACTAGCGAAGAAGTCAGAACCAGCTAAACACGGTGGACACAAACACAATACAATTATTATTATCTATTAAGGCGCATTATCGCATTCAACTATTAAATCTGATAACTATTTAATAAAAGATTAATTAAAAGTAACTACTTATATATTAATAATATAAGAAAATAGTATTAAAATTAAAAAAAAACTAAAATCAGGGTTATATAGTGCTAATTTAATCCAGTTTAGCTTATATAGAAGTAGAATAATAAAGACTTTTATCTTAAATAATTTAATAAAAAAAGCAAAGCATCTTACTTAGAAATTGTATATATAAAATAATACTTTTTTAGAAACTTATATACTTTATAATCCCTTCTAGGCAGGAGTATAAACTACCTTCACTTATTAGTTTTTAAGTAGCCCTACTACGTTTAATTACTG
The DNA here is from genome assembly GCA_014281115.1 of Laburnicola sp. R22_1. Lineage (NCBI taxonomy): Eukaryota > Fungi > Ascomycota > Dothideomycetes > Pleosporales > Didymosphaeriaceae > Laburnicola > Laburnicola sp. R22_1. The sequence continues at coordinate 2,037,784 of JACONQ010000018.1, read as the reverse complement.
CATTTTTTTGCGTTATTAGCGCCTATATAATATTATATAATATTATATTATATGCGCGCTAAGCCCTAGGATCTAGAGTGCGTTAAAGTTTTTCTAATATCTCCCTTAGCTTCTAAGATAACCTATAATAATAATACTCTATCTGCTTATTTGCCTACTACATTACTAGATAATTAACACTTATCTTTTAACTTTTTACTATATTACTAGATAATTAACTACTTAGAACTTCTACTTTACTTTACTACTATAATATATAATAAATTATACGCATACGCTTCCTACTTTTAACACTAAATAGTACTCTAATACTTTACTAGCTTTACTCTACTTATTTCCTATAAAAGTACTATAGTATAAGCGCGTATTTGTATATTTACTATATTTCTATTACCTATTTTTAGTAGAATCTATTAATATAACAACTCTTTAGAATCTCTAGAGTAAATAGTGGCTTTTTATATTTTATATATCTCTAATAACTTTTAGCGAATTTAGTCTATTGCTTTTTAAAATAGTTCTAGTTTAGTTTATCTATATAGCTAAGGACTAGGCTGCTAAAATAGTAGAGAGAGAGCTATAGGTTAAAATCTATAGTCCTTAGAGTATGTAGATATTTGCTAATACTATAAAAAGATAAACTAGCTATAGTAATCTATTTACTATATAACTTATATTATGCTGCTATACTACTAGTAAAATTAGAAGGCATTTAACTTTTATAATATTAACCCTAGGTATTACTATTAGTATTATCTATTTTATTATATATATATAGGCGTGTAACTACCTACCCTATAAAAATCGCGTTGTTTAGTTAAGGGAAGGCTATTATAGATAGTAATCTTAAGGTCTTAGGCAATAATATACTTTATATATAAGGGTAAATAAATACTTAATTTAGTTATAGATTTTTATACTTTATATATAGACTATGTTATATTCTTATTTTTAACTTTAACTTTAGTATTTATAGACTATAGTATACTATAATTAACTATCTTATTATTAGTACAAAGGGCTAATTTGCACGTGCTAACAAATAGTCCCTAGCCTAACCTAGCTTGCTACTTTACCTTTTTTTAATGCGTTTTTAGCACACCTATAGCTTTCCCTTATAGCGTTATACTATACACTAAAAGGTCTGCGATGTTTCTCTTCCTAATATACTTTATAATAATATAGTATTAATCTTAATCTTAAGTAGTAGTAGGCGAATTTTAGAGGGGTGCCAAGATATCCCCCGATTATTAAAACCAGTAGATTGGTTGCTTCCAGGCGTGCCTTTCGCGCCACATCAGGAGATCGTGTGTCTTGTCCATCAACCCATTCTAAGTTTACTGTCCATCAGCACCAGGGTCAGAACAGTAGCCCAACTTTTTCCTTCACGATGGGGGACAATGGATCGGACCCGGCACCGGCGGCGGCGCCCACCAACCACACCGGCCTGATATTTTCGCGCCAATGTTGTCCTTATAACAACGTCGGAGTACTGGCATTATATTGGCAGAAGGATGATTTCCGGCCTTCTTGCAGAGAAGAAAGCCAGAAGATCCTCTCACTTTTCCGCGATGAATTCCACTACAATGTCGAGGAGTTTGCAATACCCATGGATGCCGACAAATGTGGAGACGAATTAGAGTTCACAATCTCTCGCTTCAAGCGCGAATACAACTCGGTCGGCAATCTCATGATTGTGTATTATTCTGGTCATGGCGATAGAGACAGAACAAATAACAAGGCTATATGGGCTGCGTACGTGACATATAAAGCTTACACTGATTTCCGCTAATGCGCACATGTTTATAGACAAAGCATCGGTGGCCCAACGGTCGACTGGTATCTGATACAGCCACAACTCATGCATGCAAAAGCTGATGTATTGCTGGTATTCGACTGTTGCTATGCTTCATCTGCAGCAAAAGCACGAGGCGAAGGTGGCGTGGAACTTCTTGCGGCATCTCCATCCGGTGGCCAAACGCCACGGCCAGGCGACTCTTCTTTTACGCACTTCTTCGTCCAAGAGACAAGGCAACGACTGCGAGGTAAAGGCGAGGTGCGCGTCATTGAGCTGGTAGGCTCCATCTTCAAGCAGACGCTCCAAGATCCAGTGCATCTTCTTCTCCGGGAGACATCCAGGATTAGTATCTTGTTGAGGCCCTTGTCCGCGCCGGGGGATGCGCAAAAGGAGCAGGAATTTACACTTGCCAACTCGAAGGGCGCCCTGACATTTACCGCGCTCATCAGGAGCCCCCCGGACGATGAGGCCATACAGGAGCTGGGTAATTGGATCAAATCCTCGGCGCCGCCGAATGTGATGACCGTCCGTGTGGACCAAGTCGTTGGCCAATCAAGTGGATTTTTGGACTTCCTCCTAAAGGAGAACAAGGCCGGCACCAAAGGGAGGCTCTTGGACCACATGCGCCAGGAGGATAAAAAAGCTGTACTTGCAACACTGCAAAGTATAGCCGAACTCACATCAGCGCCGCATGCTTCCCTGGATGTGCCCACAGTCGATCCGGCGGAAAGCGAAGCTATTCTGGCCGACTGGGAACGGCGACTCCAGAAACTGTCAAGTAGAGTTTGGGGCATTCTTAAAGCTCATCCAGAGTTTCAGGAGGCTGCAAAGCTTGAGCAGCTTGAGCGAAACGAGAGTGCAGCAGAGGCGGGTATTACAGCAGCCGCAAAACTCCAGCTTCTGTCGCGGGACCTACGTTCTTTGGCGCATGATGACATACATTTCTGGCCCCGGCGAGAGGTCAAGTACACGAAGCTCTTGAAACGAATGGACAGATATGTTACGTGCAGAATCGACGGCAGGCCCCGAATCGTCGAGATTATCCACACAAGTGCCAAGGAGAAGGCTTTGTCCCTTCCCGAACGCAAGGCCGCAATAACGAAGGTGGTATCTTTGCTTTCGAGTCAGCTGCCAGAACAATTCCATGTATGCAAATGCGTAGGGTTCACCGCGGAGACCGACGGAGGACAGGGCTGGTATGGACTAGTCTTCGACTTCCCCCACGGAACTGACACATTGGCGCCTCTAATATCGACGTTTAACAGAATTAGGCGAATGTCCCTAGAGAGGCGGTTTCGAATGGCCTATGGTCTAGCACAAACTATTATGGCGCTTCAATCCATTGGATGGATACACAAGGGCGTAAGAAGTGAAACCATGCTCTTCTTGTCCTCAAGAACATCGTCCGATACGCTCACGAGACATGAGCCATATTCCGGTGATCCGTGGTTGTTTGGTTTTGAGCACGCTCGAGAAGAATCTGACGATACTAAGAAAGAGGCAGAATTTAGGCGAGAAAGAATGATATATACACCGCCGTCTCGGTGGGGCAACCCGCAAGAGAAGTTTTCGTATCCACATGATGTATACGCATTAGTAAGTTTGATCCTCTGTTTCAGCAATAGTCTGACCATGTGCAGGGCGTGCTTTTGCTTGAGCTGGGGTACTGGAAGTCAATTTTTGATATCAAGCCTGAGCTCCGCAAGGTTCCGTCCGCCGAGGAAGCTCAAGACATCCTCATTGCTCTTTCACGCGGAGAGGATCTGGCTCACATCATGGGCTCGCCCTACGCTCAAATCGTCGAAATCTGTCTTACAGGCCAAAATTGCCGTGACGAGACACTTCCCCAGTTCCAAAGACAGGTCCTTGATACGCTTGAACGACTAGCGGCGAATATGGCGACTCAGGATGTGTTAGGGAGATGTGAAGCAATTTGGCATGTCTCCAAATAGGTGTGCGTCGAATGAGGCTTCTTAAGCTGACTGAGCTACGAAGACGACTAGGATGGCACCATAACTGGGAAACGTTAGCATCGATAGGACTTGCAGAGCATTCTGCAACTCACGCAGCAGTGGCAGCGAAAATTTCCACCTTTCTAGCCTTTGTCGTGAGACAAACGACGAGAGCGAAACCCAAAATAGAGAAAATGATCGTCAGAAACCGCCGCAAGCCCGTGTGAAGATTGTAGAGAACCAACATGGGGACTAGCAGCAGTAAAACTACAATCAGTGTGATTGCTACTCGAGAAAGCATGCGCAGTCGACCGGGCTTGTATATGTGCACATTTTGATCGCTCGTCATCACCCGCGTTTCCTGTCATGGTTAACCTTTTCCCAACAACACAGCACCATGTCCAGGAACGATACTTTTGAGGAGAGTAGCTGTAGCTCTTAGCATAATACTTATTCAAATCTTGATGGATACTTACGCGGTAGCCCAAATTCCATGGGAGGACCCGTTCCACAACCCGCTCGATAATCTCGTCGAATCTTCCACGATCCTCTGTACCGTCTAAAGCGAGGAGATCGCTTTGTAAGATGAACTCCGCCTCGCTTTTGACCAGCGGTTTGTACTGATTCATCCAGATTTGCACGTTTTCTTTTGCTCTGGAAGAGGGGCTTGGGAGCGTATGAATACGGAGATGTGAGAAGAGCGCTTTCTCTTTTGGGTGTCAACGACTGCCAACACGCTAACGAGATCGCACACGGAAGGTTCTTACCATACTCATGAAGCTCATCACCAAGGCTACTTAATAGTTGGGCCCGAAAACTGTTTCCATCGTCTCTGCGCGAGCTCAAATACCATTGCGTCTGTTCTTTTTCGTCCAGCTCCTGCAGCTGGGCTTCGATATCGGCCAAGCGATCCTGTCGATAGAGAACATTCCGCGCATGGAGATAGGAGAATCTCCTCGCGATTGCGAAACTTGGGTCCGATGCCACAAAAGCTGCTAAGCGAGGATATCCTCGTTTATGTTCCTCGACTAAATTTCATAAGCGATGTTCAGCATATTGATTCTTGGGCTAACCTTTCATCTTTGCCGGTGTGAATCTATTGAGGAAAAACAGGCGAGGGTAGGAGGTGGGGTTATGATGAGGGTTACTGGTAATGCCAGCCTCAGGCCTGCAGAAGGCTGCACGTGTCGCTGTGCTGTGAGCATTGCCGCCGAATCGGGTCTCGTATTCATTTGGGCGTGACCGGAACTTGCGATCCTTCACTCGCACATGAGACGATAATCTCCTAAGCCAGCCATAGTAGAGGTGCGACTCGAGACGTGCATCAAGTAGAGATCGGTATTTTTTTAACAACAAATCCCTGCTACGTGGAAAAGTGAGGCGAATTCGAATTGTATTTAGACGTGCTTGGGGTCAACGTTGGAAGATGGTTCGGTGCGTATCGGAGATATTTCGGCGCTGAAATACCACGGCAGTATTATTGCCTGAGCCCACCTCCGAGTTCGACACAACTTCCATGCGCTATTCCGCTGCCCCCCCCCCCTCCCCCAGACCATTTACAGCTACTAGTACTATTACTCCCTAGTCCCACTGCTCTAGCCCAGCTTCCCGGCTCATTGTTCTTGTGCCCCGGTTTTTCCAGCGTGGTAAGGCTGCTGTGATCGCACCTAACTGCTCATCTGATCATTGCTGTAGCGTTCCTTGCCTTCATTGCTGTTATTCGTGGAACATACAAACCGCATATGAAATCCACCCAGAAATGGCGACGGAACAAGATATCAAGCATGATGAAGCTACGTCCGCAACCATACTGGGAGATGAAACGGCAAAGCTCAAAGAGCCAGACGTTAAAGGACATGTAAATCGATATGCCACAGCCGCTGCAGATGTTTGTGTATTCAACAACGTGTTTAAGGCGCCCACTAAGAGAAGTTTAGTACCCCACATCCTCTTTGTATCAAGAAGGCGACACGGTCTACGTGGTAATTCCTGGTGCGAGAGGCGCATTAGGTCCGTTTTTGGTGCTCAAGTGGCTCGGGAATGGTTCATACCAACTCAAAGACAAGTACACTGGAGCGATTTCCGAGCAAGTGGAAGCAAACATGTGCAGGAACTTGCCAAGTTGAAAAGGTCTCTAACGCGGAACAGAGGAATAGAGAAGAGGCGCACATATTTTCTATTAAAGCCTATTAAACGTGTAAGTTATTCTGCTTTAGCCCCATTAATCTGGGACTATGTCATGTCTGTCTGCACTTGCTACACCCGCAAGCCCATAGCTGTGAGAAGAAGTCGTCTCGCAGATCACGCTCCCTCAACCATACGCCATGCTCTCTCTGGTGATAAAGTTCCTCCAGCGGAATTTGATTCCTCTGGTAAAGCTTTTTCTCCATTTGCTCTCTCCAGTATCCCGTGATGAATTCCTCAAAGACATTGCCGAGGGCAGCGAACTTTGCAGCGAAGTCCTCCATCAGAGTCTCCAAAATATCCAGACTAATAGCCTCCTCATTGTGGATCCTTATTACCTCTTCCTATTCTCTTACCATTCCCTTGAGGGTGTGTGGGTGAGCTCGAGAGATTCATGTCAGCATTCCAATGAATATTAGAGCAACACTCGAAAAATTCCAATGGTGATGCAACGCAAGTTCGTAGCATAATTGTGAAAGCCCAGATCGGATATAGCATGGAGGGGTCGCGTAGTCCCGGCCAAGTCTTCTGGTACCTCTTGGTAAATAATGTATCTATGAAAAAGAGTTCTTTCCGGAAGCACCAACGCTCTGTGGAATTTGGTAGGGGTCACCCCTTTCGGGTATAAGCAACGTAGGTACTCCCCAGTAGCAGCTTCGGTCCAGAAGGGGCCAAATGATTCCATGTCTCTAGCCGTTGCGGAGGCTGCGAGATCTTTCAGCTCTCGGCGTCTCTTGTTGAGCGTTGAAATGAGTAGCCTTCGGCATCTGGCTTCCATCCAATGTAATTCGTCAAAGTTGAAAGGCGCACCCAAATCTACAAGGCGTTCCACTATCTCTAGGTTTCCACGACGAGCTGCATAGTCCAATGCATGCCAAAGGGCCAGGTCTTGCTGCTCCAAGGCTTCGTCGGTAATGTACCCAGATTCGGCAAGGATCTTGAATCCGTTGGTCCAATCAGAAATCAAATGCAGAGCATTCTGCCCTAGATGATTGGAATGTCCAAGAGACGCCGGACACCTCTCCAGCTCTGACCGGACATCGCCCTCATTCTGTAGGGTAGAATCGCAATTGATAATCTGTTGCACACGAAAGCTGTTATCTGGAAGTTAGCGGAGAACAATATACGGAACAAAATTCCATTGGGGGTATAGCAATACTTGCCTTCAGCAAGCTCCATTCTGTGCGGAGGAAAGAGCTGAGTAGAGTAGGGTAGCATCGCAGAGGAAAACCACATCAACCAATCTGGGCATGAATGCAAAAGTTAATCCACGTCAATGCCCAAATTTAGTAATCAGGTACCTAGGTAACGATCGAATGCAGATTCTCCGCAGCATCTTCGTTACGTGTAATCTTAGCAACTGTGACCTCAAGAAGAGCTATGATTAGACTCAATAACCGAGTGCCCGGGTAGTAACGGTTAATAATATCAACCGCCCAAAGCGATTGGACATCTCGAACGAGACGCATCCTCCACCTACTTCCCAAAAGATTCGGAACAGAATAGAGAAAGCTACTGCTGCGGCGAAGTTTGGCAAGTACACCCACAGCGCATTGCATGCATCGGCAGGAACGTAGCCATCGAGGCCAGGAGTTGCGTATGAGCTGAAGCCAGGCGTGCAGGTCTTGGGTGGGAGGTTGAGTGAGAGAGATGGTGTGGACGGCTCTGCGATTGACACCGTAGGGAGGTCTAATAAGAGAGGCGGAATACCTGGATCGAAGTTGTCATCGCGGCGAGAAGGCGGAGCAGTGGCGGGAGGTAGCGAGGTGATGGCAGCTCGAGCGGAAAGTGCTGAAGAGAGGGTGGGGGTGTATGAAGCGGTGGAGAGAAGGGGCAGCAGCAAGCCGATGAGGAACGGGAGTGAGAATCTCATTGCATGAGCGGTATAGCAAGTAAACGTAAATATATAGGTAGTGTGTAGGTGGTAAGCTAATGTGGGATTTAATTTTTCTACATAAAGAGAAAACGAAGTTGTTGTTGATACAAACGTGGGCAAAAGGTTGGGTCGACTATAAACGGATATGAATGAATGAATGAATGAAATGAAATGGGCAGTGCTGTTTCGGTTGTCGTGGACAGTGAGTTAGGAGAGATTTGTCCCCTGTAACCAACCTGCTTACACTACAGTGTAGGGTTGTACGCTATCTCATAAATTAGATGCTCTGCTGTTCGTGGTTGGTGCGAATACTCGCGGAGCGTAGAGAGTACCTTCTAGTAAGCTGCTTGCGGAGCGTCTGATTCATAAGATACCTGTCGCACCTTTTAATCAAACTCGGTACCTACCAACTAACACACCCCTAAAGCATCAAGAACCCCGCTCCGTTTAGGTCGTTCTATCATCACTCGAATATAACCGCTCAAAGCGCTGAAGACGTCCTTCTCTACTCCTATGCGCTACCGATCTTTAGGCTCTCCGATCTCGGTTGCCCCATCGTTAAGATGCACACATTTCAAGTGCTTCTACCCACGTCCTTTATTTCTAACAAGGAGGCACTACCAATAGCGATTGAGAAACAGTTGGAGCTCTGCCAGAAACATGGCAGGAATCCTTCTACGATAAAGACAACCGCCTGGAAGTTGAGAAGCCAGGGGTGAAACACCAATAATTTGACAACTAGATCTAGTGAACTTGCACCTTTAACTCTTAACTTCTTAAGAAACTACTAGCGCTCTTGCGGGATTAGCACGCCACCTTTCTCTAACTCCTAAAAAGCATTCTAGTTTTTAAGCTAAGCCGTTGTCTCCCTACGGCGGAGGTTGCAAAACATCCTTAGTTTGTATGTAAATGAAGCTTCAGAACAGACCCGACAATCGCGGAGCTAATGTCGTCTTGAACGGTATGAGAGGATGTAGTTGGTTCTACGGCCCATGGGTTTGCGGTGGGTAGAGTCACTCAGGGTGGGGGCAGGGATCGTAGAGAGGTAGGGGCTGCAATGCGGAAGCTCTATTACTTTACTAATCTTAGGTTACGATCACATCGGAAATGCTATGCGGACGACAAGAGAAAAGGCAAGAAGATGGAAACAGATCAATCCCAAGATATGCTACAATTTGTCAGTACTTCAAGTTGGCTCTTGGGTGTTGCGACTCACACAAGCATGATCGCCGCTCCGGCGAGCATGGCCGCGAATTGCGTCAAAGTCTTCCTGAGCTCCTTGCCCTTGTCAGGGCCCGTCTCGAGGAGCTCGGGGATGACTGCGACCGTCCCCACGTAGAGGAAGGTACCGGCGGTGAAGGGTAGCAGCATATCTCCCCAGCGTAGACTTGTTCCGAACAGGCCGGGCCCTTCGATCTCAGTAGAGGCAGAGTTCCCTCCAAGCTCCTGGACAGCAATGCCAATGCATGTGCCGAGTAATGCTCCCAGTGCAGTGATAAACTGCGCGCCCATGGCGGCTCGCTTGCTGAAACCAGACTGGATGAGGAGCGCAAAGTCACCTACTTCGTGCGGGATTTCGTGGAAGAAGACAGCAACAGTCGTGGTTGCGCCAATGGTTGGAGAAGCATAAAAGGATGAACTCATCGCCAGTCCGTCCGTTATGTTGTGAGTGAAGTCGGCAATGAGGTTCAGATAGCCACCAAGCTTGACACTGGCACTGATCTCCTTCTCCTTTTCCTTTTCCTGTGCAGTGGCAGATGGAACGACACTGTTCGCAGCGGGTTTACGGGCACGGACGCTATCCTGGGAGCCTACCAAGCATTAAAATCACGAGAGCACCTAGGCGCATGGCATACCTTTGAGCTCCGCTCCAGTAGACTTGGCAGTTACTCCAACATGTTCATGAGAATGTCCGTGGGAGTGATCATGGCCACCCTCGCCGCCCGTGGCTATCCGCAAGCCCTTATCCATGGCCACAAAGGTCACGAAGCCCACCATGATGGCTACGCCAAGCAGCAAGTTCTTATTGGGCTCAACCATGACAAATTTCACCTTGTCGTGCTCGTCTTCACCGAGGAAGATCTCGGGGAGAAGGTGGAACAGAGTGTCACCTAACAAGCCGCCCACAGCGAAGGCCACCATAACGGACAGCGACGAGGGATCAATGTCGGGTGGACATAATGCGAGGAGGAAATTGGGCGGGCCAGAAATGTACAGGGTCGCTAGGAGAGCATTGACGGCGGGGCTGCCGGGAAAGAGGAATGCGAAGACTCTGGAGGTCAGGCTCGAACTGGCAGGACGGGTCGCTACCTTGTGCGCATTGAGGGCCTGGACGAGAGAGCAGTTCTGTGGCAGATGGTGGTGAGCTTCAATTTGCTTCTCGGGTTGAGCACGCGCCGTAGGTACGTACCTGTAATTGCTCTTCAATCTGCGAGGCGCTCAGCTTTCCGCCTGCGCCCGCCTCGCTCTGTACCGCTGCTGCGGAGACGTTCCATGCCCATACGGCAAGAAAGAGGGAGAGAGATAGCAGCGTCTTGTTGCAACGCGACACCATGATGGATCGATATGGGGAGAGAGACGTGGCAGTGCAGCCCTCGCTCACGGCCGGAGCCGCAGGGACTGCTTAGTAATCGCATAATCGATAAGCGGCAGCGGGGAGCTAGGGAAATTTTGGCGGAGCGGCGACGGCGAACAACAGCGTCGGCCGACTGCACAGTCACTCACAGTCACACCTCGCTATCAACCTTGACTCACCGCTTGCCTGCTGCGTGGAATATCGCCAACATGGGTCGCGAGCTGCAGAAGAAGAAGAACAAGTCCTCGATACCGAAGCTGCGTCACAAGCAGCCGTCCAAGAAGAAGATCCTCCAGAATCCCATCATAGCCGCGAACTGGTACGTCTTCCGCGCAGAGGACCGTCGCGCAGTCCGAGCTGATGTTCATGTTGCAGGAACCAGAAAGAGACGCTCTCTCAGAACTACCAGCGACTCGGCCTCACCGCGCGCCTCAACCATGCGACGGGCGGCACCGAAAAGACGATACGCTCGCTCGGCTTGAACGACCCGCGGTCGTCGCGCGCCGATGCCGCGCCAGATAGCACAGCCGACAGGCTGAACATCGTGAGCCAGAAGCCTCAACCAGTAGAGCTGGAGGAGCTGGAAGTGGAGCGCGACCCGGAGACGGGCGCAATCCTGCGGGTAGTCGGCGAGGAGTCGGTGAACGACAATCCGCTCAATGACCCGCTGAATGAGTTGGATGAAGACGACGGCGGCGTCGAGTGGAACGGCTTTGCAATGGTTCCGCGGGAGAGAAGCGACAATCCCGTCATCCGGCAGCTGGAGGAAGCCGCGAGGAACGGAGCGAGGAAAGCGCCGCGCAGCCAGAGCCAGAGGGAAGCAGAATGGATCGAGCGCCTCGTCCAGAAGTACGGCGACGACCATGTCAAGATGAGCCGGGACAGGAAGCTCAACCCGATGCAGCAAACAGCGGCAGATATCCGTAAGCGTGTGAACAAGTGGAAGGATGCGAAGGGGAAAGAGCGTAAGGTTTGGACCTGACCGAGGGCTCTTCTCTTGTTAGCACCACGGGTCGGCGGTCGTTGACTCACTATGCGTAGGTGGTAGCAACATGGTAGGACCATCGCAACAGTCATAGAGGCATATAAAACCAACTTCGTATGCCCTCCTCCTTCCTTCCCTCTTCATATCTACGATTTCAGCATACCAATACTTCTTGAATCAAATTATCAGCTTCACTACCATTACCACTTCCACTTCCACAGCCTCGGTCAGCCCAGCCCAGCCCACGACGAAACGATTTCGACTGCGTATACGGTACCCAGGGTCCCTTCGACGAATTATACGATGTCCTCTTCCGATGATAAACGCAAGACCAGCTATTACGACGAATATGCAGAAGGGAACCCTAAACGGCAAGCTCGTGCTCTCGCTGATTCCAAGAGCTACCGAAGTTACTACGACGAATTTGCAGAAGGGAACCCTAAACGGCAGGCTCGTGCTCTCGCTGATTCCAAGAGCAACCAAAGTTACTACGATGAATATGCAGAAGGGAACCCTGAACGGCAGGCTCGTGCTCTCGCTGCTTCGAGCAAGCGAAGTTACTACGAAGAATACAGACCAGGGAAGGCCAACACCGCAGCGCAGGCTTCCAACACCACGCAAAGTTACTACGAAGAGTACAGACCAGGGACTGCCAACACCACAGCGCAGGAGTCTACCAAAGAAGGCAAGGGAGCGGACAAGACAACGAAGGAAGACCAAGGAGCTGGTGTTGTAGGGGCGGGTGTACCACCGGGATTGCCTAAGATGAACATGAAGGCTTATCCAAAAGGCACGCTTTATCCTCCTGGCAGCCCTCATAACTGGGGTATTATTGGTCCAAAAGCGCCTCCTAAGGACACTGAGCCAGGCGACACCAAGTAAAGGTACAGTCACAACGACAAAAGTCTGAGTACAGCTGGCCTTGGTATTGCTCATCCTGGGGTCACACATGGTACTCGGGCTTTTGTCCCAGTGCTGTGGCTTGACGTTTCTACCAGCGTCTATGTGCTATGGGATATTGCTATAGAGCTATATAGTAATTCACATCTATAACCCACTTTGCCATCTCCTTTTGAGTGCGAACTTGCCAAAGTCCTTCGTGCATAGTCCAGATGCGGTGGAACCATGACCGCTGTAGGAAAGGATAGAGCGCAGTGGCAGTTTCATCGTCTGCGGCTGGAAAGCCATGTACGCTCCATTCATCTAGCTTACTTGTCTAGCTACAAATCGGATATCCACCTGCAATCATGAATCTTTTCAGCAAGGCTTATTAGTCCCTCGACACTGGATGCCGGATCCATGTTAGTAAGCTAGGACAGATGGGCACATTCGAAGTACGATGCACACGAGGCATAGGCCCGTTATACGCTAATGTACGTCCCCAGATTTACGGGGCCGAGTAGCGGGGTCAGATTCAGGCAAAGGTCTCCAAACAGTAAGGAGGATCCAGAGACCAAAACGGCTCCACGTTAGGAACCAGAACAGGGCTCATAGAAGCTAGATTAAGCACAGCCAAGGCAGTGCGGGAGTGGTGACTAGTTTTAGTTTGGTATTGTTGCAGTTCGCATCACAAGTCACAATTACATCGTCGGCCTTAGCGGTCGCATGGCTGTTGCTGAGTCAACGGGGCGCCCAGTTTCTAAACCACAATCAGACGGCGCAACTGCCATCGTACAACGCTCGCAATGCGCTACAACGTACGGTTATGTCTACGTCGCAGAGTCGTCCAGCATCACACCAACAGACGACGCCACCCTTGAGTTTCGCTCCTTTAACGCCTCCGCCAACCAACAAGAAATCCTTTACACAAGCCTAGAGTGCGATAAGATAAAGCGCTAGCTTAGCTAAGATAAGGCACTATTAGGATATGTAAAGGATAAATGCAGTGCGTGTGCTTATGCGCAATAGAGCTGGCAGCAAATGATAGAGATGCGCAGGCATAATTACAACAAAAAAAAGCCATCAGCTCGTTGTTCGCATGCCGACCGGAGTACACGAGCTCTTCATTAACGCGGTTGAGGACGCTATTCGAAGTCAACTCATATAGAATAGAGTGCTTTGTCCTGTTCGCGAGCCGTAAAAAGCTAAAGGGCCCATATACTAGTACGCCCTCAGCACATCCTTGACGAGAGAAACGCATAGATGCAAGTCTTCGCAAACCGGTTGTCAAAGGCGCTTTGGACATATCTTAAAAATAGGTAGCCTCTGTAACTCTGTATCCTAAAATGGATTAGGTCGCGTATTCCTAAGAACGCGGACCTGTACAAGACCCTGCTCTTAGTGCTGCTACTAGTTAGTAGAAATCTGTTCGTATAACATACCTCTTTTGTGCTGTATAGCATTCGAAGAAGCAAGTTAGTGCATCTATTTAGCCGCAGAGCGCGGCCTTGTTTGCTAGAAAGGGATTAGAGGACGGATTGGCGTGTTAAGCTACAACAGTCTAAGTTATATCGCTAACACATGTACTAGGTTTTTAGTGCCTCCTGTTTTACCCTCTCTGTGTATGGTGCGGACTCGAACTTGGTTAGAATCTCCACACGACGAAGATCTTCAATGTCGCTAACACATAGCCTCGCAAAGGCCTGTGTCTTTACGAGGAATGCGAAACTTCAAGTTAAATTTAGGTACGCCTATCTTGCTGGTCGGGCGCGCCTAATATATAATCTCGTATATATATTCACTTTGCTTCTAATTTAGGAGTTCTTCGTATTTGCGAGTGCACGGAAAGGCTCCGGCCCGTTTGAATAATGCATTATGTTGGCAGCTTGAAGAGCGGATTTGTCGAAATGTACCCTTTAGGGGCCGCAGTGGATACTCTCCTTACGGAGTTGACCGCCGTTTTCGTGCTAAGCAAGGCTGGGACACGCCGTTGTAAGGTACCTTTAATAAGTTAAAACATTTAGCACCTACAGACCAAGTTTTGCGTATATAAGCATTCTCCTCTCTGCATCATGTCTTGTACAATCATCACATACTTGATCCCATCCAACTTGAAACCACTCTCAGCCAACACCTGGCGCAACATCGACTTTACCTCGACTCGCCAAGTAAGACCAGCCTCCCCAACTACCCTCGTACTAAAGCATAACTTAGTTATAGACACCGTCCCTCTAGACCACATCAAAATGGTCAATCTACTCTACGTTGTTTATGCTCTGGCCGCCGTGGCCAGCGTCGATGCCTGCAAAAGGACCTGCAAAACCACACGTGCCACTGCCACCAAGTGCACCTACAATTGCACGCACATATGTGGCGACGTACCGGCGGGCGAGGCCCGCGACAATTTTCTGGCTGCGCTTCATTCAGCTGGGCATTCCTGCTCCGGCACAGGAACCAGGGGCGTCACTTGCAGAAAGACAACTAGGTTTGGTAGCTGCTATGACCACTACTGGGCATGCGGATCGGGTTGTTAAATTCCCACACAAGGAAGCATATGGAGATGGGGATTCAGGAAATGGGTGGAAGTTGCGCCACGGTTACTGTATATGGACAATCAAGCATACATAACCTCTATACATGTCTTATAATTACTGCAGCAGCGTTTAGTTGCTTTGCGGGTCGAGTAGCCTCGGAAGCCCGTGGAACGACGCACGGTGTGGTACCTCGCAGTTCTAACGTTGACCATGTCCTCGCATTGTAAGCTTGCTTTGTTGCGCTACCTGCGCCCATGGTTTAGATTACCGCAAAACCACCACTCATCGTCCAAGCAAAACCAGCTGTCCCCTAAGAAAACCCACTCATCGTCCAGACAAGACCTACACGGCAGATGCTTTGGAACATTCTTAATTATGCTGTTAGAGACTGTCTGCGGTCTATCAAGGTAATGTTAAGTTATAAATCTAATTAATTAGCTACTTAATACGCAGCGTAGGACAACTATTATATTAATATTATAACATTACTAACGTTTATTGTGTTAGTTCCTTTATAGCATAGAGAGTTTTATAGTATATAGAGAGAGACGTTAACTTATATAAGTTATATACTATAGCTATTTTTAAATATATAGTATTACACGTTATTATTCTTATATCTACTTATCTATTAAACATCTTCGTTGTGTGAAGATTCTAACTAAGGTTAAGTCTGCACTATACATAGAGAGAAGCAAAATAGGAGGCACTAAAACCTAGTACCTAGTATATAGTAATCTACTTATCTATATATTATTAATTAACTACCTAGAAGTAAAATAACAAAGGCTTTTATCTTAAATACTATAATAAAAAAAGTAGAGCTCTCTACTTAGTAATTAAAAAGGGAGTGAAAAGGTAATTACCTACTTATTTATAACTATAAGAACTTTAACTAGTGTAATATTAGTTATGCTAATAAAGTCTTTTCTAAGATTATTTTATAAATATAAGTAAAGATTTAAATTTTTATTATTATTATTTAAAGATTTTAGCAAAGTATAAAATAATATTATACTATAGGCTTAAAGATAAGGGTAAGTATATAATTAATAATACTTTTTTATAATTATTATTTTACACTCTTTTTAATTACTAAGTAAAAGGCTTTGCTTTTTTATTATATTATATTTTTAAGATAAAAGCCTTAATTATTCTACTTCTAGGTAGTTCATTAATAATATATATAGTATTAATTAAATCTACCTAAAAGTAGAAGAATAAAGGTTTTTATTGTAAATAATATAATAAAAAGTAGAGTCCTCTACTTAGTAATTAAAAAGAGTATAAAAAGGTAATTATAAAAACGCGTGGTTAAACTTAGTAAGTAAGCTTAAGTAAAACTTAGTATATAGACTTTTATAAGTAAAAGTTTTTATAAAGAGACTACTTAAAACTTTAGAAAAGAAATAAAATAGCTAACACTACTAGTATACTTAGAATACTTAAAGTATTTAAAATACCTATACTATCTATATATGTGTTATTAAATAACTACCTAGGAGTGGGATAACAAAGGCTTTTATCTTAAATAATATAATAAAAAAGCAGAGCCTTTTACTTAGTAATTAAAAGTTTATTTATATAATACTAATTAATTAGTAAATAAAGCTTTATAACTAGCTAGAATTTAAAGAAAAGCTTACTAAGTAGCTTACTAAGTACGTTACTAAGCTTTTTAAAAGATATTTTTTAATATACAAAGTTAAGACTTAGTTAGACTCTCTTACTATATAGTAATATATTCGTTAGCTTGCTAAATACCCTTTTTAATCTTTCTTTTAGTTTAAGATTAAAGTAGATTAAGATAGAAGGTTATATATACTATATACGTCGCATTGTTTATTTAGTGTTAATTACTCTTTCTAACCTCCCTTTTTTTTAATTTAAGCCTGCGTAGGTTAGAATAGAAAGGCCGCTCTAGTCTAGCACCTAAAAATATAGTCTACTAGTCTCCACTAATATAATAATAGTTTATAAGAATAGTTTATAAACTGTACACTTGCTTTACTATTTATAAGCACTTTAATACTATTAATTTACTTAAAGTATATATAGTAAACTAAGCTTTATTATTACTATTATTAGCAGCTACACTATATTATACGCTACTTATATAGTACACTTACGCGTTATACTTATCTAACGCTATAATAACTATAAGAATCTAATGTATTTACGTAACACTCTTCTTTTTAGCAACTTATTAATAAATAACTTCTTTTCTTTCTCTCTAATCCTGCCCTCTATTGTTGCCTTTCTAACTAGCAGTAATATAAGAAACTATAGTAGGAACTCTACTTTAAGCCTTTAGTTACTAATCTATTACTAGTCTAACTAGTATACTAGAACTACCTTTTATAGAGTAAGGTATACTTTTTACTTTCTATTAATAATTTTCTAGATAGAACAGTATTCTAGTATAGACCTAGTGTCTTTAGACAAACAAATTAGAGTGTACTTTTAGGTAGTATTAGTATTAGTAGTAGTATTAGCACTAGGGCCTAGAAAGATAGTAGAAAATAGAATAATAGTAGTAGAAGTCTTAAAATTAACTTTAATATAGAGATAAAGTATTAGTATACCTATAGTATATAAGTTTCTAGTATGTATTGTTAAATTATCTACCTAGAAGTAGAACAACAAAGGCTTTTATCTTAAAAAACATAATAAAAAAAGCAGAGCCTCCTACTTAGTAATTAAAAAAATTATAAAAAAGGTAATTACAAAAAAAGCGCGTTTAAACTACTAAGTAAGCTTAGTAGTCTTAGTGCGTGTAGCTTTTATATACAAAGTTTTATAAAAAGGCTACTTAGAACTTTAGGGGAGGGATAAAACTTTAGCGTAGTAATACTATAGTTATCTATTCTTTTTCTACTATCCTAATTATCGCAAATAATATAAGTTAATATATTAATAAGTATATACTACTATGCTTATAAGTAGAATAAGAGTAACACGTACTAAATATATATTTATTACTATAAAATAGTGGAGATTACAGTAATTCATAGTAATATGGGTTGACCATAAGAAAAGAGGTGTCTTATTACTATGGAGGATCGAGGGCCTAAAGGTGTATAGGTGAGGCTAGGCATAAGGTTATTCCGACCAAGGTTATATAACTAAGGACCGACTATACAGCCATGCGGCAGTCTTACACACCCCCTTCAGATTGCCAACAGTGGTGATCTGAGAGATGCTAGGTCCTGAGTCAAAATAGGTATGCGTGGCGATAAGAGATAAAGTTAAAATGGCGCGATAGGCAACAAACAACTCCTAACCTTAGTAAGAGAAAGAAAAAGGAGCTATTAGCAGGTTCTTATGTAGGCTACTTACTGTAAAAGTTACCCTAAAATACTATAACAATAGTGTAAGTAAGCTAAAAGGTGTTAGACTAAAGGGGCGCGTAGCCATGTACCTTATTAACATAGTGTCGGACTAGAGAGGCGCATGGCCATATGCCTTATTAATAGTGTAAAACATAGTGATTTTGTAGACTGTAAGTGCAAGAACAGAGTGAGATTTATTAGTCACCTAAACCGCCAGGATAGGGTAAGACTAATAGGTCACCTAAGCCGTCTGTGTGTGGGTCGGCGTCTAAGTGTCCTTAGCATATAGCCTATAATAGTAGATTAGGTCTATTTTAATATAAAATTACTATAAGAAAGTAGTCTGCCTAGGTACTAGCGTAAACAATCGTAACTATTCTATATAGCTAGGCCAGCAAGTAAGGGCGTACCTTATAGGAGAGTCTAGTCTTAAAATAAAAAAAGGTAGGTCCTAGTCTAGTGCTAAGGTCTGCCCGTGTTCGTTATTAATATAAGACGTCTTAATAACTCTAGTGTAATTAACTCTAGCGTAAGTGGGCAGAACCACTCCATATAGCTGCGCCAGCATAAGGAGACAAAACTCCTTACTAATACCTAAACTTGTGCCTTAAGTGTGTAGGTACTAAGGAAACTAATCCGCAGAATAGGTAGCTAATCCACCTAGATGTAGATAGTTATTAGCTATTATTAACTTCTTAATAAATAGTACTCTGCGTTAGATATTAAGATTCTTCTTACTAGAGCTATAATATAACACGTGTAAGGTCTTATCACTATAAAACACAGGGAAAGTAGGGTGCCAGAATAGAGCAGTGCTTAGGGGCAATGTTAGACCAGAGGGGCGCGTAGCCATGTACCTTATTAACATATAGAGATGGAGGAGCATTAGACTAGAGGAGCGCGTAGCTATAGGCCTTATTAACACAGTAAAACATAGTAATTCTAGAGACTATGGGCGCAGAAACAGAGTGAGATTTATAGGTCACCTAAACCGCCAATATTCTGCTATAAGGTCGTAGAGGTAAAAGAGCTCAAAGACTCTACTTGTTTACCTATAATCTGCTTTAAAATAGGCTTAAGTTGTAAGAGCTTTAACTATTCCTAATACTTCTATTTAGGTAGAAGTTTTATAAGGCTGTTAGCGGGCTAAGAGTTAGTTTTAATATAAGCGGGAGTAATAGTTCCTTATAGTGTCTATTTCCGTAACTAATAGTAGTGTATATCCACGTATTAAAGAGTTGTCTTTAGCTAAGGGGACTCTATAACTAGTAGACAAATTGTCTATTTATTGTTATAGTATATAGAGGATTATTCCTTAAAGTCTAGATAGAGATTATTAAAGATCCTAGACTACTAGTAGTACTTAGTGTACCCTATAGAGAGTAAGATGAGTTCGGCTTTAGTAGTTAACTTAATAACGCAGCGTTAGAGCGTTGCTTTCTAGTCAATTAGACCGCCGAATAGGAAGAAGATATAGCCTTATAAGGACTTGCGGGTTGCCTTATAATTAGCGTAAGACGCGTTAGTTGTGCTATAGAAGTTAGTCTCTTTAGTATCTTTTTAATAGAGATGCAGAGTAGTGTAGTCTACAGAGTAGTGCAGTGCCAAGTTCTAAGAGTAATGTAGGTATACAAAGCACTAATATACAGCTAATAAGTGTTTAGGGCCAGGATTAGTAAGAAATTTAGCCAATTTTAAATAAGCTTTGGCAATATCTAGACGTATAGCACTAGCGGCGTAGCTAATAAATCCAACTATCTAGGAGTAACAATAAGATGCATCCTCGTTCTTAGACTCTGTTAATAGTACAAGCTCCTCAAAAGGTAGAGGTAAAGCAGGTGCCTTAGTCTAGAACGACTTTTAAGGTGCTAGGTATTTGGCGTAGATTTTCTAAATATAGTTACGTTATAACAACTAAAGATAACTATTATCGCGGTCTCTATGTTTAGTAATACCATAGAAAGTAGAGTTCTCTTAGCCTTATAAGTTAGTAATTTTATACCGTTCAACAAGCTTACGTTTAAAGGCGTTAAGAAAGGATAAATAACCTAAAAGGACCATAGTAATAATATCGTCCACGTAAAAGAAGATAATAATGCAATCGTCTCTCTATAGACAGAGTGCGTTAAGTACTAGTAATAGACCAAAGCTCTTAAGTGTAGTTGTAAAGTCTTCGTACCAGAGTAGTGGTAACGTCTTAAGGCTATAAAGGGCGCGATAAAGTTGCTAGTAGTGCCCGCTATTATAGAAACCTTCTAGTTAAAAGGTGTAAATAGATTTGGAGAGTTTAGTGTTAGTAAAAGCATTAACAGCGTCATATTAACATATATCCATATTAAAGTAGGCGGCAATTGCTATAAGAGCGCGGAATATTCGTATAGCAAGAGTAGCAGCATAGGTGTTATCTATAATAGTCTACAAGTCTCCTCTCACAATAATCCTTACTTTAAACTTAGCTAGATAGCCTTAATTAAATTTATATATAAAGATCCACATAAGTAGTAAGACTTTAGTACTTAGAGAAAGCTCTAAGAGTAGAATCTTAGTGTATGTCTCCTTTCTAGCAATAGTATTTAGCTTCTTCTTCGCAGCTACCATAAAGCCTTCTCTAAACCACATAGGGAGTTTTAGGACATTATTCCAAAATTAAGGCAGGGGTGAAAGCTAGTCTCTATAGACTCGCTATAATAGTGCGATTAATTAGGGCACTTTATCTAGTAGTAAGGCCAATGCAAACGTGTTCTAATAAGTCTAAATAGCGTTAGTAGCAGAATTTTGTGTGCGTTTAGGCAACACGTTAGTAGTTTAGAGATAGGTATTAGTTCTATATTGCTTTCTTTATGCAGGAGGTCCTATTAATATAGGTGTAGGGGATGCAGAGGACTAAAATAGCATTAGCGGTGTAGCTAGTACTAATATTAGCGGCGCAAAGGTCTAATTAACTATAGAAACTAGTAAAGGATATATATCTCTACCATAGTGTATATTATAAGCTTGGCCTAATTTCTCGCCTATAAGTAGAGTTTTGGTGAGAAGGATAGACAGCTTAGCGTCTTTATATACTTTCTTATTAGAATCTTCCTACTTACTTTCTAATTCTTTAACCTTAATATTATTAATAGCTTAATCTAACTAAATACTAAGTAGGCTCTCTTTATTAGTGAACCTAAAGAATAGTTCTTTATTAAAGATAATATCTCTTATTCGAATAACCTTGCCTCTATATTCGCGGAATATAGCTTTTAGTACTTATATATAGTAGATATTACGTAAGTCTACGCCTATTAAGTAACTAATAAGCGCCCTTAGGGAAAGCTTATCTATTTAGAAAATCTTCTTACGAAGGTAGTATGCTCTACATCCGTAGATACGTAGATAAGCAATAGAGGGCAGTTTGCTGTGTGCAGCCTTAAATAGTGTAGTCTAGTTTAATAATTTAATAGGAGTCTAATTAAGTAGATATGCTGTATAGACGTACATCTCTTCGCATAGGTAAAGTAGAAGGTTAGACATAGTCCTAAGTAATTAAGATACAGTAATTAGTATCTTTCCTAACTATTCTATATAGCCTAATTATTCTGTAGTATTAGGGGACTAGAGCTATATAGTAATGCCTTATTATTTACAGTGCTTAACTATACTAAGATTATTCTAAAATCTATAAGCTCTCTCTCTATCTATTAGTACAAACACTAGGCTGACGTTATAGCAACGTTTAATATATCTATCTATAAGTTTAAAGACTCTATCTAGGACATCTATAGATTAATTAGGTATGCCATAAACTATATAGGTCTTAGAGACAAGATAGTAACTATAAAAAATATACTAGTTGCCCGTAAGAAATTTAGCATTAAGTGCGATAATATTAATAGCAATAGCTTAAATACACGCGTAGGTTAGTGCTCTCTATTAGATCTCTATAAGATAATCTATAAAGCCTTATTAACTCTACATTGTTCGCAGTCTTATATACTAGGGGGAGGAGATATAAGCAAAGCTATGCCAGCAACGTTGTAACTTAGTTTCTCCATTAATTTAGCTCTAGTATAGCCTATTAAGACGTGTGCGTAAAGACTAGATAATGTGCGGTTAGGTAGTAGTGCAATAGAGAGTTTCTTATAGCTCCTTTTATTAGCAAGCGCCAGAAAAGGTCTGTTGGTGTGGTCCTCTAGTAGTGCCAAAGGAGACCGTCAGTCCACTAGAACATAGTAACCGCCTATAGATTTAACTATTACCTAGATAGGATTCTTAGTACAGTACTAAGCCAAAAGTCTGTTCCCCGCAGGGGTAAGCGAGGTCCGCCATCATCACCACCCCGTCGCGCAGAGCGCTCCGGCACCCCCAATATCGCTCCCAGAGAGTTAATAATTAATATAGAGATAATTATTTAATCAATATTTTGTTTAATATCCACGCGCACGCTAGAGAGCAAGTAGGCGGCGCGGCATACTAAGTATAAGCTTGCGAATTAGCAAATTAGAGATCCTACGCCAGCAATCTTTTAACGCCGCGCAGAAGGTCTCAAAGTCCTTGTTACCGTCGCTAAGATCGCCTATATTAGGGTAACGCTTATAGAGTTCTCTCTTAAGGGACCACTAGAGATGTTTAATAGGGTTAATGTTAGGGGAATAACGCGGCCACTTAATTAGTTATATGCCGTGTTCTGCCAAAAAATTAAGCAACTATCGCGCCCTATAGATGGGCGCGTTATTGTGCATATAAATATCTCCTGCGTAATAATTATAAAGAAGTCCTTTGCGTAGAGCTTTAATATAACTCTATGCGCTATATTCTTTGCAACGAGCTGCTAGGTCCCTGGGCATAATCACTAAGGGACTCCGCCAAACCCACTCTCTCTAATTAAGCCAGATACTCGCCCACACTATTGCCGCGCGAAATCTTAATATAACTATCTCCTTAATTATCTTATATCTCTATTTCTTATGTAGGAGGCGAAAAACCTATGTAGATGTGCCGCTAGAGCGTCTTTAAATAAAGCACTTATCTAAGAACTAAAAGGGCTGTCCACGCCAATTCTAATTGCGATATTCCTATTTAAATTAACGCCTCTCCTAGGCCACCGCGCAAGTGATCTTAGACTTCCGCACTGCCCGGAAGTTGGTTAGGCTCTCTGCCTTTAATGCGCGATATGCAGTTATTTAAGAGATGCGGCGGAGGGAGGCCTCGTAGAGGAGGGCTAGGTATTTAATCCTTAGGTTTTTTCGTACCTCTTAATAGAGTACACGCTTGTTATGTATATTAAGCGCCTAGGGACGCCCTAATTAAGGCCGCAATTAATTGTAGTGTTGTTCTCTATATCTCTAAAGTGTTTTGTTAATGCAGCGACGCGTACAGTTAAACTTCTTAGCCAACTCCCGCGATAACGCGCCCGCCTCACACTTCGCGATAATTAAATCCCATTGCTAGACAGATAATTCGGCATTGCGGCGACAATTTCCTAAAATTTCTACACCAAAAGAGCTCATATTGGTGGAGTAATATAGTGTTAAAAATAGAGTGTTAGTGTTAGTGTACGCGCGTTAGCGTGTTGGGGAAACAGACTTTTGGCTTGGCACTATATCATCCTTTGTGTACAGGCATTCACGCCCTAAGTCAAAGTAAATATCTTTTTCTCTAAGCCTTAAAAGCGATACTAGTAAGGTAATAAAGCCTAAATATAAGGTAACATTTCTTAATATAGTCCTTATAGGTCCACCTAGTGTCTAGATTTCGATATCGCATTTATCCCATATAGTGATTTCTACTAAGTCTTCTCTATAACTAATTCTTTTATCTAGTATCGTAGGACAAATTTATATAAACTTATTAGGCTTATTATAAACGTGTATATTCAAACCACAATCAAGAATCTAAGAGTAATAGAGTACTAAGATCGGATGTCGCTTATTACTTATTATAAGGTATTTTATTACGTGTGTCTATTTATATTCTCTATTAGAGGCTTAGTCGCTAGCGTTAATATAACCTATAGATGTAACACAATCTCGCTTT
Source organism: Laburnicola sp. R22_1 (assembly GCA_014281115.1). Lineage (NCBI taxonomy): Eukaryota > Fungi > Ascomycota > Dothideomycetes > Pleosporales > Didymosphaeriaceae > Laburnicola > Laburnicola sp. R22_1. The sequence continues at coordinate 2,013,654 of JACONQ010000018.1, read as the reverse complement.
ATCTTCTCTCTTATTTATATTTTATTAAGTAGCTTAGCCTATTTAGTAATCTCACTATATCTTTAAATAGCTTTAACGCAAGCTAGGTTAATTTCAAACCTAATTTCTTATAGCTAGGTGCAAATATATAGACAAGCTTCCTATTATAGGTTACCTAGATAGGCGTCGCCTTTACTATAAAGACAAGGCTTTCTTTGTAAACTACTAGCAATCTTAGTATTAGTACGCTTTCTATTATTCTAAAGTCCTCCTATATTGTTTAAAGGCGTTAAGCTACAGCTCTAATTTCTCGTATCTATATAGTAAGGAGACTATACTCTATTAAGCGCGGCATAGGTAGTGCCTTATATATTACCCTTATTTAAGCTATATAGGTACGGCGTTGTTTAGTAGTGTTAAATAAGCGCCACAATAGATACCTTGTTAGGTATACTCGATAGTAGTACACGGACTATAATAAGTTATTCTAGTGTAACAACAACACCTACGTAATTAATAATAGCTAGTATAGTATACACTATTAAAGCTAGTAGATTAAGTTCTGTATTAATATATACTAAACGGGCCTTATAAACTTTCTTATTTATTATTACTATAAACTCTAAATTAATAGCATAAAAGATCTTAAGAAGATCTTACTAGGAAGCGAAACCCTAGATAGCTAGAATCTTTAGTTTAATGGCCTTGTTAAGATAAATTTAGAAGTCGTTTATCCAGTCCTTAATTAACTAGCGACTAGGCGTGTACTTCTTCGCCTTATTATATTAATAGTCTACTTCTTCTTATTTTATAACTATTAGTTTTAAGTAGTTCTTATAAAGAAACCTAATTTGTTCTGCAATAGTATAGTCGGCAGGCATAGAAATTAGTATATTATCTCTTACTATACTTATAATGTGGCTTTTAAGCTTACTTAGCAATTTCTTACGTTCTTATTTGCGCTTATATTTCTCTTTTCATACTGCAATGTTGAGGTTTTTATTAGGGTTAGATTTAACATCTTCTAGCATCACAAGGTTTGTAGTCTCTAGGTTAACGTATTTTAGAACGCGTAGTATGCGCGCAATACGTTTAAAAACTATGTACTATGGTTTAAAGTTGTCTATCCCTTTTAGTATAACTTTTTTATTCTTTAGCGTTGCTATTATAACGCGTTTGCGATGACATTTCGCGTGTTTAGCCACTAGTGTAGGCTTTTTATTGTGATTCGAAGTCTTATAGTGTTTTACAGTAATTTATAGTAACTATAATTATGGTTTTACAAATAACTTTTTATATTGTTATTGTGAAAACTCTACTCTAGTTCGTGCGAGTGATAATGTGGCAGCAGGACTAACTAGTAAGGAGTTTTAGAGGGTGCGCAATAAGCATTATACTGAGCTCATAACTATAAGATAGTAGAGATTATAGTAATTCATAGTAATATGGGTTAACCATAAGAAAAGAGGTGTCTTATTACTATAGAGGACCGAGGGCCTAAAGGTGTATAGGTAAGGCTAGGCATAAGGTTATTCCGGCCGAGGTTATGTGACTAAGGACCGACTATATAGCCATGCGGCAGTCTTATAATTACTCTATTACCGCATTATTAAGGTTGTTTTAGATAAAGCCCCTACTATTACTCTATACTCTACTATCTATCTAGGTATTAATATTATTTCTAAAAAAGTAGTTACTATTACTAAAGTGTACACGCTATAGTTTCGCGCTACTACTACTAATATAGCTACACTAGTATTTTTATTTTATTTATAAGATACTTATCTAGCGTAAGAAATAGATATACTTAACTATTTATAAGGCTATTCTTATATACTAGTTAGACTAGTAGCTAGTTTAGTTTATAAAGGATAGTAGCGCTATATTTCTACTTTAGTAGACGTAATTACTCCTTATTAGTACTAGAATTCTCTAGTAGAGGACACAAAAAAAGGATAATATAATCTTTATTAATAAGCTTTAGTATAGTAAGAGTGTTGCATGAATCTACAAAATCCTTCTAGCTATTATTACTATTAAGTTAGCTTATTTAGTGCGTAAGCGTAGATAACTAATAATAGTAATAGTAATAAGCTAGGTATACTACATACGCTATAAGTAAACTTTATATAAATTAGAAGCTTACAGGGTATAGGTAAGGTATAAGTAAGTTTAAAGTTTAAACTATTATTGCGTTATTAAATATTTAAGGTTAGTTTTTAATTAGAAATAGGTACTATATATAGTATATAATAATCTTCTATTTTAACCTACTTTAACCTTAAACTAAAAAAAGGTTAAAAAGATATTTGGCAAGCTAATAAGTTTCTAGTATATATCTTATAAGTAGTATAAACTTACTATTATAGTAATTACTTCTATTAATATTTTTAAAAATAATAGTAGAGAAGATAATAGTTATAGTGTTATACTAGTTGTAGTGCTAGCGCTATTATTTTATTTCTCTTCTCTAACTCTAAACTAGTATAGTAATATAGCCTTACCTATAGTTTTATATATAGATTTTTTTAGTTAAAGTAGGCGCTCTAAGCTTACTTAGTAAGTTTATAACGCGCTAACTCTTTTTATTAATTCTATTTTAAAACGCTTTTCTGTGTATATAATAGTAGAAGGAATATTTACTATTATTATAATATTTTTATTAGAAACTTCTTAGTCGTAAAAAAATCCATACTACATATAGCACCTAATTCTAGTTAAAAACTAATATTTAATATCTAATAATATAATAATAGTTTAAACTTAAAACTTATTTATACTTTATCTATACCTTATAAACTCTTAATCTATATAAGATTTACATATAGTGTATATACTATGCCTAGCTTATTACTATTACTATTATTAATTATCTATACTTATGCTACTAGGCGGCGTACTTACTTAAATAAGCTAACTTAATAGTAATAATAACTAGAAGAATCTTATAAATCTATATAACACTTTTACTATATTAGAACTTATTAATTTCTTCTAGATAGGAGTATAAACTACCTCTACTTATTAGTTTTTAAGTAGCCTCGTATTAGTTTTTAAGTAGCCTACTACGTTTAATTACTATATTTTTCTATTATATTACTAGTATCTATATAATATTCTCTATAAGTGCTAAGCCCTAGAACTATAGCGCATTAAAGTTTTACTAATGTTCTTCCCCTAGCTTTTAAAACAACAAACTTATAATAATAACAATACCCTAACTTACTTACTTGTCGCGTTACTAAATAATAAACTTTACCTTTTCTTATCGCCTTAGATAAATACTTAATATATCTAGTTGCGAATTTTTATACTTTATGCGTAGGCAACTACGTTATATTATTATTATTAACTTTAGTATTATAGACTATAGACTATAGTATAGCTTATAATTAACTCTATAAGGGGCTAGCTAATTTGTATATACTTTGTCTTCAAATAATTATTAAACTAGTCTTATTACTTTACCTTAATTTATAGCGTTTTTTAGTATACTTATAGCTTTTTCTTATAGTGTTATACTATATATAGAATGTGTGCAAAATATTCTTTATAATAGAACTTATGGCTGGCTATTTGACTAATCACTGTATTACGTAATCGATAATTTCTTCGATAATATTTTTTGCAGCAATAACAACAACAATTATAATAGCAACAAACTTAACTATTTTGTTACTCTCCTATAGTAGATCTCTCCTCGCAACCAGCGAGCTGTATACCGCCACCCAGGACCTCGCCGCTGCTGCCCATCTCCCCCGTGCTCCCGCCGCCGCTACTTACCCTTATCCTTATTACTTGCGGTCCCCCGCCTTAACGGCAGCCTAGATAATCGCCACTGCCTTGATAAGCTTCTCGCGCCACTGCTGCGCCTCTGGCGTCTTATACGTTATAACAAACTCTTTCTCTCCTTTGCTCTAGTCCTCGCCCTTATAGTCCTTGTTACCTTTGTTTTTAGTTATATTTTTAAGCTTCTGTAGTATAATCTCTGCGTTGTACTATTGTTGCGTCACAAAGGCTGTGTTTCCGCTAATATCTAGGTACTAAAGGAGTGCCTTGCACTCCAGGATCTGGAGGCACAAGACGCGGCAAATTGGCCTAAAGATATTACTAATGGGGTACTTAAAGGATAAGCTCTAGAGGCCCCTCTGACAATCCTTCTAGTCGCACAAGGTCGCTAAATCTCTAGGGATTATTCTTAACTTTGCCCAGCTAGTCGTTTATGCCCCAACCAAATTTAATAACAGTTGTGTCGCTATGGGTATTAGATTTAGACGCGATATCGGGTCGCCAGCAAGTTATCGCGTTGCTAGATATAATAGATAAAGAGATAAAGATTTAGTATCCTGGGCGTCCCCAATATTATAAGAGTAGGCAGACTTTATACGCTGTGCGTATAGTAAACCATAGTTGCGCTGCTATTAGGTCGCGAGCGCGATAACTAAACTATAGTTAAGCATCTCATTGCCCACACTACTCCCGCGGTTGCGACTCCGCGTAGGTCCACTACGGCTCTCCAATAGTCCACTAGTTAGGAGATAACATATAACTTAGTTATGCCAGATAGTAGACTGTCTATAGACTGCCATTAATAATACTGCCGTAAAGAAAGTCAACAATAAAATTATCGTTATTTTATATATATTTTATTACTACCACTGTGTACTAGGTACTAGGTTTTAGTGCCTCCTATTTTACTCCTCTCTATGTATAGTGCAGACTCGACCTTAGTTAGAATCTTCACATAACGAAGATCTTCAATAATAGAACTTATTAATAAAAATTTTTTTATTTTTTATTTTATTAAGACCGATAGGGTAGCTAGTTCTGGCGGCTAGGGTTAGTTTTTAGGCAACAGCGTCTTAATAAGTAGACTAACAAATAGGTATAGGTTAGGTTAGAGTTAGAGTCTTATATAAGTAGGGTTAGATTAGGGTTAGAGTCTTATATAATTTAACCTAACCCTAACCTAACTCTACTTATATAAGACCTTTTAGAGTGGGCGCGCTAAGCGTGCTAAGCCCGCTTAGCTCGCTTGTAACGTACTAACCTCTTTTTATTAACACTACCTTAAAATACTTTCTATGTTAATAATAGTAGAAGGGATAACTACTATTATTGTAGTACTTTTATTAGAAACCTCTTAGTTGCAAAAAAAAAAAACTATATAAGATCTTAACTCTAACCTAACCCTAAATTATATAAGACCTTACCCTAACCTAACCCTAGAGTACCTATTTAGTCTATAATAAATAGCTATTATAATTAATTAAAAATATATTTTAAATAATATTAAACTAAGTTAAAGTAAGCTAGGGTCTTATATAATTAGGCTAGAGTCTTACGTAATTAGGTTAGATTAGGTTAGATTAGGTTAGGTTAGATTAGGTTAGGTTTAGGGTCTTATATAATTCGCCTAACCTATACCTTAGGTCTATACGATCTAACCTAACCTATACCTAAGGTCTATACGACCTAACCTAACCTATACCTAAGGTCTATGCGACCCTAACCTAACTATATACCTAAGCTAGGTACCCCGAACCTATTTACTAGTCTATTAATAAGGGCAAGAGGTCTTAACTACTTATATAGATTAAAGAGGTATTAGTATTAAAGGTTATAAGATAATAAATAAATAGTATAGCCTAAGTATGTGTAGCGTTAATTAAATCTACCTATAAGTAGAATAACAAAGGCTTTTATCTTAAATAATATAATAAAAAAAGTAGAGCCCTCTACTTCGTAATTAAAAAGAGCGTAAAAAAGATAATTATAAAAAAAAGCGCGTTTAAACTACTTAGCGAGCTTAGTAGTCTTAGTATAGGGCTGCTTCTATAAGTAAATTTTTTACAAAGAGGCCACTTAGAACTTTAGTAGGAGAAGAATAAAATAGCTTTAGTGCTGCCACGTTATAGTTATCCTTCCTTTTTTTACTATTCTAATTATCGCAAATAATACAAGTTATGTTAATAGGTATATACTATTCTTTATTAGTAGAATAAGAATAATATATACTAGATATACTATTACTCTATTACTATATTAAGGTTATCTTTAATAAAGCTTCTATTACTATTTCTATTTTTTACGCCCTACTATCTACTTAAGTATTAACTCTAAATTATTTAATACTAATATACTTGCTAACGCTAAAAAGTATACACTAAAAATTTATAATACTACTCTTAAGATAACTATGCTAGAGTTCTATTCTATTTAATAGATACTTATCTAGTGTAAGGGATATATATACTTAACTATCTATAAGGTAGTTCTAGTGTACTAGTTAGGTTAATAGCTTATCTAGTTTGCAAAAAACTATAAGATTAAATTTCTACTCTAGTAAATATAATTATTATAAAGAATACTTCATGAACATTCTATACACAGTATAACGCTATAAGAGAAAGCTATATATGTGCTAAAAAACGCTATAAATTAAGGTAAAGCAATAAGACTAGTTTGGCGACTATTTAGGAACAGAGTATGTGCAAATTAGCCAGCCCCTTATAGAGTTAATTACAAGCTGTACTATAGTTCATAGGTACTAAAGTTAATAATAATAATATAACGCAGTTGCCTACGCACAAAGTATAAAAATTCATAACTAGAAACTAAGTCTTTATCTATCCTTACACAACTTTATTCTTACATAGTATATTTAATCTTTATATAAAATCTTAAGATTATAATCTAATATAGCCATTCCCTACCCTAATAATGCTATTACTACTAGGCGAATAGTTACACGTCCATACATGTACAATAAAAAAGATAATAATAATAGAAATAGCTAGAATTAGTATAGTAAAGGTTAAACGTCTCCTAACGTCGCTAATAACATAGCGGCATAATATAAGTTGTATAGTAAATAGATTGCCTTAGCTAGTTTGTTCCACAGCGATAATAACTATAGAACTATAGATTTTAACTTATAGCTTACTCTCTGCCAGTTTGGCTGCCTTATACTTAGCTATATTAATAAGAGTTACTAGATATATTGTTAAAGGCAGCAAAAGAGGATAGGCAAAGGTTATAAGAGGCTCTAAAAGAACAACGTAAGGCTATACAATCTAAAGAAGCTATAGTATAATTTTTAGGGTAAGATCTATACAAAGTGACTATAAGAGGTATTAGACATATATAGGTACGCGCTTATACTATGGGATTTTTATAAAAGATAGGTAGAGTAAGATTAATACTAGGGAAGTATTATAGAGGTTAATAGGTTGTTAGTAGAGGATAGTATAGTGCTATTTAGTATTAGAAGTAGGTAGCGCGCGCGCAATTTATTATATATTATAGCGGTAGTAAAGTATACGCGTAGTAGGTTATTTATTATTTAGTAAGGTAGTAAGTAGGCAAGTAAGTTAGAGTGTTATTATTATGAGTTTGTTATCTTAAAAGCTAGGGAGAGAAACGTTAGTTAAACTTTAACGTACTCTAGGTCCTAGGGCTTAGCGCGCACATAACGTAATGTTATATAATATTATATAATATTACGTGGGCACTATAACGCAATAAAAAAAAGCAGTAATTAAACATAGTAGAGCCACTTAAAAACCAAATAAGTGGAGGCAGTTTATACTCTTGCCTAGGAGAGAGTAAATATAATTACTTCTTATTAGTAACTAAATTTAAAAGGAGAGGCAAAAGGTAAAGAATAAGATATTTATTAATAAGCTCTAATATAATAAGAGCGTTATATAGATTTGTAAAATTCTTCTAACTATTATTACTATTAAGTTAGCTTATCTAGTGTATAAGTGTAGTTAATAATAATAGTAGTAGTAATAAGCTAGATATACTATATACGCTATAAGTAAACCTTATATAGGTTAGAAGCTTATAAAGTGTAAGTAAGGTATAAGTAAGTTTGATGTTTAAACTATTATTATATTAATAGATATTTAAAGTTAGTTTTTAATTAGAATTAGGTGTTGTACATAGTATATATAACCTTCTATCTTAATTTACTTTAACCTTAAACTAAAAAAAAGTTTAAAAAAGGCGTTTAGTAAGCCGACTATAGCCTAAGTATAATCTAAATAATAGATTAATAAATAGATTAAATATAAGTATTAAGAGTAGATACTTAAGTTTCTATATACTATTGTTAGATATAGGGATATTCTTAATAAGATAAGATGAGAAGTGGTATAGTTAATTAATTAATATTTTTTTCTCTTGCTACTAGAGAAGCTCGGCTATCGCGAGAAGTATTTATCTAGTGCTAAGATACACTAGTACTATTTAGAATAGTATAGGGGCAGTGTAAAATAGTAGTGCGTCGGCCTCTTTTAATTTTATAGTAAAAACACTATAATTTACACTAACTACTAGTATGTAAAGGCCATATAATTAAATATACCTATCTACCGTAATTTATAGTAAAAGTATAGTAATTCACAGGGACTATCTATCTAACATACCCCCTTAGCTTAAAACTATCCTAAGCTGGACCTAATTCTTTGTAACCGTACTATAGCTCATAGTCTAAAAACTTTTATCCTGTGTTCTAATTTATCTAGGTCGACCTCTTAGTCGGTGATTCTTCTCCTAACGTCTTTAAGTCCGAGTTAATTAACAAACTTAGTCTATTTGCTAGCTGGCAGAGCCTTTATAAGACTATCTACTGCCATTTCTTCTAATTGTTAGTACTAGACTTTAATAACTCTACGTACTACTTTTTATTAAAGCTAATAATTATATATGTTAACGTGCCTAAGCTTTGTTTATAAGTTGGCAATTTCTTTAGTAATAAGTTAGATAGTTTGTTAATTATCGCAATTAATAGTGATTATTAAGGGTGAGAGTTTAATCTTAAGTTTAGCGATTAACTAAGCCATAAAGAGTGCCTTCTTTACAACCTATAAGAGTGCTAGCAACTTAGCTTTAGTTGTCAAAGTAGTAATAGTGTCTTATTTGTTTGCCTTCTAGGCTATAAGACCACTAAATAGGTTAATAATATATTCTTATAAGCTCTTTCTATTAAGGTTATTATCTATAAACAACGGGTCGCTAGCAACCTTATAGGTGTCTGCTCCTCTAAAGTGTAACCCTAGTAATTAGGCGGAGGATAGGTATAGTAGTACGCGATTAGCGGCGTTGTAATAGTCGTTACTAGAATTTAATAGAAAACGCGATAGTTAGAAGCTTACAAAAGCGATATTTAGGCGCGTAGTTACTATAGCGTATAGGATTAATTCTATCTTTTGCTAGTATTAGTTAATCTCTGCCTTTATAGCGAGTCCTTCTTAAGGTAGTAGTTTAACTGCTAATATTAAGGTTTCGTGTTTAAGGTCGTGTTGGTTAATAAGACAACTAATCTTGTTTACATAGGATGTCTATAATAGCCAGAGTTGCCTACTTGCATAGTCTCTAACAATTTTAATCCCTAGAAACTACTAAAGATTATTACCTCTAGTAAGAGTAAACTTTGTACTTATCTTTTTTATTACTACGTTAGCAGCGTGTTTCTAATTCCTTAAGTAGGCGACAATAAGGTTGTCTATATAGAAGAAAATAATAATGCCGTCTTTAATTATATAGTAAGGTTTGTGTAGAACTATAGTAAAACTAAGATCCTTAAGAGCACTAGTAAATTCTCTCTACTATAGTAGTGGTGAGATTTAAAGACTATATAGTGCCTTATACAACTGTAGGATAGTGTCTAATTAGGTATAACCTTATAGCATTCTTATATAGAGTTCTCTGTCTAGTTTCGCGTAAACAAAGGCGTTGGTGACGTTATACTAGCTAAGTTCTAGGTTGTACTAAGCCGCTATAGACATAAGTAGGCAAAATAATTATCCTGCGAGGGTTGCGGCGTAGGTGTCCTAAGTAGTAAGGTGGCGTTGTTAATCTCCGCGCACTACTAACCTAGTCTTACACTTTTAAAATTAATAGTTTTTGTTGAGTTTGTAGGTATATACCCATATATAGTTAAGGATTTAGTAGCCGCGTAATCGCACTAGGGTAGTAGGCACCTTACTCTAAGACCTTATTTCTTTGTGGCTTTGTAGGTGTAATCGCTTAGCATCCTTTTATATATTAAATAGCGGATGATTATTTAACTATGTTCTGTAAGATATAGGTTCTAGTATTTGACTTTAATAGGGTTTCTTTCCTACTACAAGTATGTAGTTAAATTGTGTCTTGTTAAGTGGCTTCCTCTTATATTTGCCTCTGCCCCCTACCTGTGTTCTAGCTAGGAAAGCGGCTGCCTATAGCACAGCGCATTAATCTGGCTGTAGTAATCTAATAGGAAATTATTTATGTTAATTGTGTTTAAGGCTCGCTATTAATTAGGCAAGTAGTGCAATAGGTAGAGGTGTTGCTAATAGTATTAGGTAGGTGTAATTAGTCTTCCTCCCTTAATAGTATCCTAAAGTATTATTATTATCCTTACGAGAGTTAGTAATTAACTTATTCTTATATAAAGACTTAGTGTTTTCGTATTCTAGTAGTAAGAGTAGTAGCTCCACTAATTAGGTCTATATAGCAATCTCTTTATAAGTGCTATATATAAGGTTGTCTAATAGGTCTTCTTCTTTACCTCAGAATACTAATTTTTTATTAAAGATAACATCTTGGATGCTAATGACTTTCCCAAGTGGAGGTATCCATATCCTCTAGATGTTTATTAATTAGTAGCCTACTAGGTATTTAATTTATGCTTTTGAATCTAACCTTTAAAGCTTGCTCTTACTGCGTTTTATATTGTTAGTTATAGCGAAGGCTTTATAGCTATAGGCCCTAAGGTAAGCCTGGTTTAGTTTCTTTAGTTAAGTAATAATGCCATTTTAAAAAGTAACTATCGTAAAGAATACTTCGTGTGGTGATCGCCATCGATTAGCGTAGTTTAGAGTTCGATTATATAGGTATACAGCCGCTTATATAATTTCTAGCTATAGTATCTAGGGAAGGTTAGCGTTAAGTTGTATTATATAACTCTTCTTCTTAATTACACTCTCTAAGTGTTTAGCTCCTCTATTTTAAGCTTGGGTATTAGGTACTAAAGGCTTAATAATACCTTTACTAACACACTATCTATAAACGTCTTGCTTAACTAAGAAGATCTTATTATTCGATTTAATAACTTTAACTATTATCTTAAACTATACTTTTATAAATAGTATAAATCCCTTTAGTAGTTTAATAATTATTCGTGCTAGTTAGTTGTCTTTAAAGTAGAAATCCTAAGCCATGCCTAAGAATCGATTAGTGATAAGCATTTGGCGCTTTTCTCGCTAGTAGAGATCTTATCTTCGAAGTTGTAAAAGTCTATAGCAACTCTCTTACTAGGACTGTTATTAATTTATTTGGCCTATTATCTAATTTGTCGCTTAAGCTTTAATCTACCGTAAGCATTATATTACACTGTAGTTAGTCCTTTAAGGTGCACCCCCTTATAGTGATTCACTATATATTCTAGCGCCTGAGGACCTAGGTGGCCTAGTTATTTGTGCCATGTGTTGGCGTCCGCCTTTTGCGCTTGTTGTGCGGTGCGCGTAGTAATCTTATATGTGGCGTACGTACTATTAGGTATAGTACGATTTGGTATTAGTGTTGCTCTAAACTCTAGTACCTATTAATTGTGTATTTCTTAAAGTTTGGCGAGGATTGTATTGTTCCTTCTCTTAATTATTATTAGATCTGCTAGCGTGTCCTACTAGAGGCCTTGCCTGCGGAGTAATTAGAAAGACACTAGGTTGCATAGCAGATTAGGGTAGTAGGCAATATTGTCTAGCCTTATTACTCTATTTTCTTATACACTCTTAACGTGTAGATAGACACTTCTATATCTTCTAATCTATACTTGTATTAAGCCCGCCCATATAAAGTCTCCTGGCGATAGTGGTCGTAGCGTAACAAAACAATTAATATTATTAAAAATGTGGCAAGTTGTGCTAGAATTAAGGATCGCGGAGTAATATAGTGGGTATATATTTGGGTCTGAGTGGTAGAAGGCGGTATTAGAGCTCGCTAAGAGGACGGTAATTTGTCTACCATCTAGTTATTTATTATTAGCAACTTTAGTAATTCGAGTTAGAGTAGGGGTACTTAATTGTTTAATTCTTAGTATCTATAATCTTAGACGCTTTACGGATCTTATGCTTTCTATAAGCGCTGGGTTATTCTTTATCCTAAATTTTATTAGGGCAACTATTGCTAACTTTAGTTAAAACCATTTAGGTTGTTTCTTAGAGAAAGCGTAAAAGCAGTCTTTTAGATTATGGCGTTGTTTATAAGTAGGGCACTTAAGATTTAATTCTTCTTGGCCACTAACTACTATTGGCTTATTGTCTGTAATTGCGGACTGCTTGAATTTGGTCTTAGAGCTAGCTTTCTTAGCGCGTAATCTGCCTCGCTTAAGTAATGCTGCTTTATCTACAGAATAGGCGTCCCTATCTATAGTCTGGGTAGTTGCTCTACTATTAGCGAGAGATAGTCCTATAATAGTAAAAGCGCCCTTTTATTTACTCTTAATTGGGTGCTGCATTACTATGTGTTCTTAGAAGAGTTTTACTATTTCTTTTCTTCTAACAGTATAATTCTTGTTTCTATTCTAATAGAAGGTTATAACCTAAATAGGTGCGATGTTGGACACTACCTTTATAAAATTCTTCTTAACTAAGTTAGGCTTCTGGAGCTCTGAGACTCTGTTAGACTTAGCTTCTATAGCTACATAATTGTACTTAGCAAGCCAGGTTGCCCATAATCTAGTAGTCCTTATTAGCTTGAGAGCATTTTAATACCTAGCCCTTGCTTATTATTCTTTGTTATCTTAATCGACCCTAACCATAATTATAAGGTTCTTAATCTATTATCTAATTAATTAATCTAGTATACAGCAATTAGTCTGTAAGTGTACTAAGGTTGTTAATTGTATAAGGGTAACTAGTTTGTCTAGATTCGCCTTCTTATCGCGGTATGCGCGATCGAGTATCTTAAAGGTTTTAAGTTAATTCTTATAGTAGTTTATATCCTTATTGTAACCCTTTAGAATAATTTGCGATAGCTGCGATAGTAGCATTAGATGTTTGTTGGGGTTAGTCGGGTGTGCGTTGATAAACACTATTTAGTTAATAGAAACTAACGTCTAGTGCCGTTAGTATAATTGGTTTAATTGTAGGTTCGATAGGTAGGGCTAGGTTAATAAGATTCGAGACTTCTAGTAAATAGGCTCGGGCTTTAATTTGCCTTAGCCATGGTGTGTAGTTCGAATAGTTAGTTAGAATCACTATAGAAACCCTAAGTATTAATAGAGACATAATAATCGGTTTAATCGAGGTAGTAAGACTCCTAATTATTAGATATAGGGGTATTCTTAATAAGATAAGATGGGAAGTGGTATAGTTAATTAATTGATGTTTCTTTCCTCTTACTGCTAGAGAAGCTCGGCTATTGCGAGAAGTATCTATCTAGTGCCAAGACACACTAGTACTATTTAGGATAGTACAGGGGCAGTGCAAAATAGTGGTGCGCCGGCCTCTTTTAATTTTATAGTAAAAACACTATAATTTATACTAAACTAGTGTGTAAAGGCTATATAATCGAACAGACCTACTCACTATAATTTATAGTGAAATTAAGTAATTTACAGACTGTCTATTTAATACTTAGTGGGGTAACACGAAAAAAAACTAATAATTTTTTATACTCTTTCTAACTACTAATTTGTCTATTTAGTAATAGAAAAATTATAAAATTTTAATATATAAAAGAAAGTTATAAGTTTAATAGTATACTTACGTAATGCTAACTACTTAGCGTATCTTTAGCCTTAAACATAAGGATTTTAAAAAGCAAAAATTAAAATATAGAAAACTTTTATACTAAGGTATAAAATCTATTTATAGATTAATATAGTCTATTTATTAGTAAAATCTATTTATATATAAAATTCTAGTATAGGTTATTTTCTAAAATTACTTTTAATGTTAAATTATTTACTTTTTTTTTATTGTTAGCTATAGAATTTTTATTTTATAATCTATTTAACTATAATAGTATTACCTACTAGCTAAAAGGCTAATATACCTTATAACGATAGAATAATTATAGTATTAAAGTTATTTTTAATATATTATTTAAACTTTAATTTTGTATATAGTCCAAGACCCTATAACTTTTCTATTACGTAATCCTATAGTCTATAATTATAATATACGGTTATTTACTAGTTAATCTATCTATATAAAAATTTCTAGCTTAATAGCTATAGTTTTTTAGAAATAGTATTTCTTTAGTTTATTTAATATACTTTTAGTAGGTAAAAATAAAAACCTTAGATACAAAACTAATTAGAGACATAACCTATACTAAAAATATAATATAATACTATACTATACTATAGTATTTATATTTATAAAACCTTCTTACGCTCTTTTTAATTACTAAGTAGGGGCTCTGCTTTTATTATTATGTTATTTGAGATAAAAGCCTTTGTCGTCCTACCCCTAGGTAGATAAATTAACGCCAAATATATATAAAAATTAACTTTTTTATAGGTCTAAAAAAGTTATAGGTGTTTTAAAACCTCTATTTTAAAACTCCTATGTTTAGATTTCTCTATATATCTAGTTTATGGTTACTAAGCAAGATTTTAATAGATTACCTAAGACGAATATATTTTCTCTATAATATATAAAAAATCGAAATCTTAATAATTAGTTAAATAAAAAGTTATAAGTCTTAAAAAGAGTTAAAAAAATATTAGATTGTTGTGTTTCACACTACTATATAATATAAATAATAACAAGTAAAATAAAGAGTTTTCTATTAATTACTAACTTATTATATAATAAAAATGCTATTATTAAATTAAATAAGTAAAGACTAATATACTCTCTATGTATTTATTCAAATAAGTATATTTATAGCTTCACTAGTAGAAAGGTTATAAAGCTTTAATAAAAATTCTTTATTTAGACTATTTATTACTTAGCTCTTCTTACCCCTCTTTAATATAACTAAAATTAACGTTAATAGCTAATTTAATATATTCTATTAGTAGTCCGAACAGATTAGTCCGCTGGACAGTTTTTGCCAAGACTACAACACTTCACTATAAATCATAATGTCTTAATAACACGACGCGTTATTATCTAATTAAGAAGGCAGAATTAAGCTTGCCCTTTACGTCTATTAGAATAAGCAAATTTTAAGCCTACAATACGCTACTACAGCATATAATATCCCAAAGTCTACACTAAGCAATTAAATTAATAGAATTACTGCCTAAGCAGATATATAATTAGGCATGGCAAAGCTTACTATAACTAAAGAGTAGACGCTTATATAGTATATCCTTAACCTAGATTCGCAAGGATTTGTACCCTAGCTAGCTAAGGTAGAAAATATAGCTAACAAACCGCTAGCTGCGCGGCATAGAGACCCCATAGGATAATACTAGACTTAGCGCTTTGTAAAGCGCGTACCTAAGCTTAAAATAGCTTTTAATCGAGCGAAGGACTAATAGAGCATATAATAGGAAGACCTAGAGGTAATAAACGCGTGGTTTTAGCTAGTAGAGGACATAAAAGCTAAGTATAGAGTGCAGAATAAAGATATCTATAACTTTAATAAGATAGGCTTCTAAATAGGAGTTATTAGCTTAATAAAGGTTATAACTAGTTTAAAAAGACATTCTTAATCTACGCTTATTTAGCTAGGCAATCGCAAGTGGGTTATAGTAATTTAGAGTATTTGCGCTACTAGGTATACTGCCCCGCCCTTTATTATCTATAAAGGGCGAGTCTACATCTTAGCGTAGTATAAGGAGACTAGTATTCTCCGCGATTAGAAGCTCTTAGTCTCTAAGACCGGCTAGACTAACAGCGAGCTTAGAGTCGCGTAGTTGAAGCACTTTAACGCGTATATAAGGCCGCGCATAGTAGGGTTATAGAGGTTACTTATTCTAAACAGCCATAAGAGCCACCACTCCTAGGATTTTAAGGATTATTGCCTAGAATAGAAGATCCTAACACTCTATATACTAGCACACTTATCTTATATCCTCTAGCCGCTTAATATAGTCTATTTCGCGCCACTAAAGCTAAAGTACTTCTAGTGTGTGCGGGACTTAGCGTGCCGACGCGTCTTTTATATTAATAAAGAGGGCTTTCTACTAGCCTTTTACAACGCGTTTTTAATATATTTACACTAAAAAACTATAAGAAAGTCTTTAAGGCCTCTAGGCTTATTTCTTTAAATGCGTTAGTAGTAGTAGATTACCTTAATGTGCGTATTTACACTCCACCTTAGGGTACCCCACTAGATATACTATGGTAAGCCAGAATCCTAAGCAATACCCTTAAGTTTAGATCCTAGTTAAAGCTCGTACGCGACTCTTTTATTCGGTCTCTACTTAATACTAAATTAAGCTACTCACAGCTTATGAAAGGTGCTAAACTTATGCTCTACTATAGTATACTTTAAGAGACCTATATTAAGAAACTTAAGAAGCAAATTAAGGTTCTAATAAAGCGAAAAACGCGTAAAAGAACGCGCATTTAGAAAGGTGGGACGCTAGGCTTTACTTAGGTAGCAGATTTAGGAGTAGAAAGCCCTTCTATTAGGGCGAAGTTGTTAAAAAGGACGCCAGGTAGTGGTGAGGAAGAGGTAGGTCCCTTAACACAACGCCGCTATGAGAGGTGCGAAGAGCCTAGGCACAACGCAAGGACCTATTAGATAGATAAAAAGATAGAGGAGGAGTTAGATATTACCCTTAGCGGCTTATTTTTAGATAGTGTTGATAGTAAATTAGAGTAATTTTATTATAGATTACTAGAAGGCCAAAAATAACAGGTTAACTTTATCTTATAATAGTACGTACTTAGTGACTAAAAATTAGATAAAGTATTACTTAAGATATAGTATGCTTTACTATAAATTATAATAAGTATACTATATATTGCCTACGTATAGAATAGTAGATAATATATTATATATTATAGAGAGTCTTATTATAAGTTTATACTACTAAGAAAGACTCCTTAGCTTTACGCGACTGTTATAGCTACGCAAAGAGGCTATATACTATAAAAAGTAGATTAAATAGTAACTTAGTATATTATAAGTTATAGTAGGTTATTATGAGTTACTATAAAGTAACGTTGGTAGTGTTCTATAATAAGTTATAAGGAACCTCGAAGTTGCTAAGAAAAACTATTCGGCGGACTAATCTATCCGGGCTACTAATAGAATATATTAATAGCTTTTTATATAATTTATCTTATTAGGATATATATTATTATTTAGAAGAGAAATATTATAGACCTTTAAGTATATAGTATAATACTATAAGAGAAAGCTATAGGTATACTAAAAACGTATTAAAAAAGGTAAAGTAGCTTAGAGATAGATTAGGCTAGAGACTATTTATTATAACTATTTATTAGCACGTGCAAATTAGCCCCTTATACTAGAGATAGTTAATAATATAATATATAGTTGCCTTTGTATATACAATATAGAATCTATAACTAAATATATATATTATTAAATTATCTACATAGGGGTAGAATAATAAAGGCTTTTATCTTAAATAATATATTAAAAAAGCAAAGTCTCCTGCTTAGTAATTAAAAAGAGCGTAAAAAGGTAATTATAAAAATAGGCATTTAAATTGCGAAGCAAGCTTAGTAGTCTTAGCGTAAGACTCCTATAAGCAATTTTTTTATAGAGAGGCTATAGTTAGAACTTTAGTAGAGAAGGAATAAAATAGCTTTAGCGCCGCCACACTATAAGTTATTCTTTTTTCTTCTTTGCTATCCTAATTATTATAAATAATATAAGTTAATATATTAATAGATATATACTACTTTATAAGTAGAATAAGAGTAATATATACTAGATACACTATTACTCTATTACTACAGGTTGTTCTTACAGTACTAAGCCAAAAGTCTATTCCCCGCAGGGGTAAGCGAGGTCCGCCATCATCACTACCCCGTCGCGCAGAGCGCTCCGGCACCCCCAATATCGCTCCTAGAGAGTTAATAATTAATATAGAGATAATTATCTAATTAATATTTTGTTTAATACCCGCGCGCACGCTAGAAAGCAAGTAGGCGGCGCAGCATACTAAGTATAAGCTTGCGAATTAGCGAATTAGAGATCCTACGCCAGTAATCTTTCAACGCCGCGCAGAAGGTCTTAAAGTCCTTGTTACTGTCGCTAAGGTCGCCTATATTAGGGTAACGCTTATAGAGTTCTCTCTTAAGAGACTACTAGAGATGTTCGATAGGGTTAATATTAGGGGAATAACGCGGCCACTTAATTAGTTGTATGCTATATTTCGCTAAAAAATCGAGCAACTATTAACGTACTCCACAACCGAGCGACTCACCCAACCGAGCGACTCACTTTTGCCAAGACCCCACCAAAACATATACTATTCACGACAGTACAGAGTTAATACGAACTATTATTAATAGTCTAAATAGGCTAATCTATTCAGAATCTACTTCTGCAGGTTATTTACACGTTGTTCTATTGTGCCCAGGCTCGCCATAGCGTCCACAGCGCTGTTGAGTTAGCTCGCCTCTATTAACGCGCGCCCTCTTCTTTGCCTTCTTGCCATCACTGCGCGCCGCAAAGTCCTTTAGAGTAGCCAGCCGCTGGCCCTCTTTAGCTGTAAGAGCTCCTTCTTGCTGCAATTGCTTTCTTTTGTGCGATTTACGTCGCGTGGCGGCCTTATTAGTAGCTTGAAGTTTGGCGTTGCGTTTGGTCATTAACACTAAAGAATGCCCTATCAGCTCGGCGCCTTTAACGAGCTTTTCCACCGCCTTAACTATATAAGTTAGGGAACTATCCACATGCCTTTGAATCCTCTGCTTAACCAGCATTAATTGTGACCTAAGTTCTGTACTATTTCGCGGAGTTTGCGACTCCTATGTACTATCGCGAATAGTACATTCTGGAGGCGTACGCAGGCGGACGTCAAGCTGTAATAGTACAGCCTCTAGGTCGTAGGGCACTAGGCCAGCACCTCGAAAGCCTCCTTTGATATTACTTTCAGTAATTGAAGCCTTAAAAGCAGCAATAAAGCAAGGTAGAAACTCGATTTTGGTGATGTGCGTGATGTGGTTGCGCATCAGATTCTCGGCTTAGCGCCCATACGCCTTCTTTAACGGCGCAAAACAACCCACGTCAAGTGGCTGCAAGAGGTGCGATGAATGTGGAGGCATATAGAGAGTAATAATATTACTCTTTTTGCAGTAATCCTGGAATTCGAGCGAGTTGTGACTTTCGTGGCTATTAATAATAAGCAAACATGCTCCACTAATAGTACGCCTCTTTATATGCTTATCAAAGTGCTTCAGCTATTACAGACCAAGCTTATTTGTCGTCCAGCCGTTCTCAGAGACTGCAATAACCCAATCATAAGGTAGATCCTTCTCCTTATACCAGGCGGAGAGGTGGTGCTTGCCCCCAAAGATAATGAAGGGTGGGATCCACCACCCCATTGCGTTGATGCCTTGGATGACTATTGTCCACTCCCTATTGCCCTGCTGCACCTGCTTTAGCCGTCCTCGACGCTTAGAGCCTGTAACTACCGCTCCAGTCGATATTATGCCCATCATAAAGCCAGACTCGTCGAAATTGTAGGTGTCCTTATCTAGGATACCATACTTAGCCTTCATATTCTCCACAAGCCGGAACCAGCCTCGTATCACCTTAGGATCCTCCTAGAGGGCTCTTTTATAGTCGTACTTTCGATTAAACTTGACTTTAAGCTCTGACTGGCGCTTAACAAAGTTTGGAGCCCAGTTATGGCCCACAGGGTTGCGATGCCGCTCAGCTAGCAAAGAATTGGCTATATCCTCCACGGCAGCAAGCCGTGGCGGAAATTCTTACGAGTCTAGGTCGAGTACATACTGTATAATCGCCTTCTCCTCTCTTACAGTAAGCTTTATTATATTGGGTAGGCAGTCGCGTCGGAAGGCGATTCCAGCGCGTTGTCGGCTAAGGGTCTTTTAAGGGATGTTATAGATGGCGGCAGCGCGTCTTTGCGAAAGTAACGCGTCTTATTTGATAGCCTGGATCGCAAGCTGTATACAAGCTTCGTTTAACGCTAGTAGTTCGTTGTGTTGTTAAGGCATCGCGTTGTACTATTGATGGTAGCACGTTTTGGTGGGGTCTTGGCAAAAGTGAGTCGCTCGGTTGGGTGAGTCGCTCGGTTGTAGAGTACGTTACGCCCTGTGGATGGGCGCGTTGTTGTGCATATAGATATCTCCTACGTAATAATTACAGAGGAGTCCTTTGCGTAAAGCTTTAATATAACTCTATACGCTATATCCTTTGCAACGAACTGCTGGGTCCCTGGGCATAATCACTAAGGGACTCCGCCGAACCCGCCCTCTCTAATCAAGCCAGATACTCGCCCACACTATTGCCGCGCGAGATCTTAATATAACTGTCTCCTCAATTATCTTATGTCTCCATTTCTTGTGTGGGAGGCAAAAAACCCATGTAGATGTGCCGCCAAAGCGTCTTTAAATAGAGCACTTATCTAAAAACTAGAAGGGCTATCCGCGCCAATCCTAATTGCGATATTTCTATTCGAATTAACGCCTCTCCTAGGCCACCGCGCGAGTGATCTTAGGCTTCCACGCTGCCTAGAAGTTAGTCAGGCTCTCTGCCTTCAATGCGCGATATGCAGTCGTTTAAGAGATGCGGTAAAGGGAGGCCTTGCGGAGGAGGGCTAGGTATTTAATCCTTAGGTTTTTTCGTACCTCTTAATAGAGTACACGCTTATCATATATATTAAGCGCCTAGGGACGCCCTAATTAAGGCCGCGATTAATTATAGTGTTATTCTCTATATCTCTAAAGTGTTTTGTTAATGCAGCAACGCGTACAGTTAAACTCCTCAGCCAACTCCCGCGATAACACGCCCGCCTCACACTTCGCGATAATTAAATCCCATTGCTAGACAGATAATTCGGCATTGCAGCGACAATTTCCTAAAATTTCTACACTAAAAGAGCTTATATTAGTGGAGTAATATAGTGTTAAAAATAGGGTATTAGTGTTGGTGTACGCGCGTTAGCGTGTTGGGGGAATAGAGTTTTGGCTTGGCACTCTAACAAATCTTCTATTATTACTGCAGCTCCCTACCCTACTATCTACCTAGGGATTAATAGCGGCCTTGCTAACGCTAAGGTACTTACTAATACTAAAAAGTATACACTAGAATTCTATATAACTATTACTTAGATAATAACTATACTAGAGTTCTATTCTATCTATAATCTCGCCTAGCGCAAGGGATAGGTATACTTAATCATTTATAAGGCTATTCTTATCTACTAGTTAGATTAATAAATAGCCTAGTTTACTAAGAATAGAATAATTATATTTCTACACAAGTAGATATATTTACTTTTATTAGTAACTAAATTTAAGAGGGAGATAAAAAGTAGAAAAGAAGATATTTATTAATAAGCTCTAGTATAATAAAAGTATTTGATAGATCTATATGATTCTTCTAGTTATTATTATTACTATTAAGTTAGCTTATCTAAGCAAGTACGTCGCGTAAGTAGTGTATAAGCATAGATAACTAATAATAGCAATAGTAATAAGCTAGGTGTACTATATACGCTATAAGTAAACTTTATATTAGGACTAGAAGCTTATAAGGTATAGAATTATTAAGGTATTTAAGGTTAGTCTTTAATTAGAAATAGGTGCTGTATATAGTATATAATAATCTTTTATCTTAATCTACTTTAATCTTAAACTAAAAAAAGGTTAAAAAAGGTGTTTAGTAAGCTAACTATAACTAGACATAAATTAAGTGTTTATCTATCTACTATATAATATATTTAATTATTGCGTAAGCTAGAAACCTTAAGGTTATAATTTAGTATAGCTATCCCTTACCCTAACAATACTATTACTACTAGGCAGGCAGTTATACGTCTATACGTGTATAATAAAAAAGATAATAATAATAGCAATAGCTAGAATTAGTATAATAAAGGTTAAATGCCTTCTAATATTACTAATAATATAGTAGTATAATAAAAATTATATAGCAAATATATTGCCTTAGCTAGTTTGTCCTATAGCAATAATAACTATAGAACTATAGATTTTGACTTATAGCTTACTCTCTACTAGTTTAGCTACCTTATACTTAGTTATATTAATAAGAGTTACCAGATATATTTTTAAAGGTAGTAAGAAAGAATAGGTAAAGGTTATAAAAGGCTCTAAAAGAATAATATAAGACTATATAATCTAACAAAGCTATAGTATAATTTTTAGAATAAAATCTATATAGGGTGGCTATAAGAGGTATTAGGTATATATAGGTATACGCTTATACTATAAAATTTCTATAGAAAATAGGTAAAGTAAGGTTAGTACTAGAAAAGTATACTAGAGGTTAATAGGTTAATAGGTTATTAGTAGAGAATAGTAGGGTACTATTTAGTATTAGAAGTAGAGAGCGCGCGTATAATTTATTATATATTATAGTAGTAGTAGAGTATATATATAGTAGGTTATCTATTATCTAGCAATGTAGTAGGCAGATAAGTAAGTTAGAGTGTTCTTATTATAAGTTTATTATTTTAAAAGCTAGGGGAAGAATATTAGTAAAACTTCCCTCCTAGGCAGGAGTATAAACTATCTCTACTTATTAGTTTTTAAGTGGCCCTACTATGTTTAATTACTGCGTTTTTTTTATTGCGTTACAGCACCTTCGTAATATTACGTTATATATATACTAAGTCCTAGAGTGTGTTAAAGTTTTTCTAACGTCTTTCCTAGCTTCTAAGACAACCTATAATAATAACACCCTGCCTACCCGCCCACCTACCGCGTTACTAGACAATTAACATCTATCTTTTAACCTTTTGCCGCGTTATTAGATAATTAATAACTTAGAACCCCTACCCTACTCTACGACTATAATATATAACAAATCGCGTGCGCGCTCCCTACTTTTAACACTAAATAGCACCTAGCTATCCCCTAATAATAGCTCTTTAACCTCTAGCACACTTTCTTAGCATTAGCCTTACTTTACCTATTGCCTATAGATGTCCTATAGTATAAGCGCGTATTTATATATTTGCCACGTCTTTATTACCTATTTCTAGAATCTGTTAATATAATAGCCCTTTAGGACCTCTAGGTTAAATAGTAGTATCTTATACTTTATATATCTCTAATAACCTTTAGCAAATCTAGCCTATTACTTTTTAAAATAGCTCTAGTTTAGTTTATCTATAATATAGCTAAGGACCAGACTACTAAAATAGCAGAGAGAGAGCTATAGGTTAAAATTTATAGTTTCTAGAGTACCTAAGTATTTACTAATGCCGTAATAAGATAAACTAGCCATAGTAATCTATTCGTCATATAACTTATATTATGCTGCTATACTATTAGCAATATTAGGAGGCGTTTAACTTTTATAATACTAACCCTAGGTGTTTTAGTTAGTGTTGTCCATATGATTATCCTTCTTATTGTATATGTATAGGCGCGTAACCGCCCACTCTATAGAAAGCATATTGTTTAGTTAAGGAAAGGCTATTATAAATAGTAATATTAAGGTCTTAGGCAATAATATACTCTATGTGTAAGAGTAGATAAACACTTAATCTAGTTGCAAATTTTTATACTTTGTGCCTAGGCTATATTATATTCTTGTCTTTAACTTTAACTTTAACTTTAGTATCTGTAAACTATAGTATACTATAATTAACTATCTTATTATTAGCATAAGGGGCTAATTTTCACGTGCTAATAAATTGTCTCTAGCCTAACCTATCTTACTATTTTACCTTTTTTTAATATGTTTTTAGCACACCTATAGCTTTCCCTTATAGTGTTATACTATACACTAAAAGGTCTATAATATTTCTCTCCTAGATATTAGTAAAACTTTAATACACTCTAGTCCTAGGGCTTAGTGCTTACACATAATATTATATTATATAGGTGTTAGTAACGCAATAAAAAAAGTAGTAATTAAACGTAGTAGGAACACTTAAAAACTAATAAGTAGAGGTAGTTTATACTTCTGCCTAGGAGGAATATATATTATTAATTAACTACTAGAAGTAGAATAATAAAGGCTTTTATCTTAAATAATATAATTAAAAAAGTAGAGCCCCTACTTAGTAATTAATAAGAGTATAAAAGATAATTATAAATAAGCGATTTTATTAGTATAAAATACTTACTATATACTTTAGTTACTAGTAAAAATAGCTTTTCTACTATACACTATATATATATTATAAAACTTATAATAAAACTAATATTAATTTTATTATATTGAAGATCTTTGTCGTGTTAAGATTCTAACCAAGGTCGAATCCGCACCATGCACAGAGAGTAATTTTATTATATAGTTTTTATTTTACTATAGCTATATTACTAATACTAATTATAACTCTAGCTATACCTATAATATAAATTTTTATTTTTAGCGCTACTATACTAAAGCTATCTTTAGTCTTTATTACCATTAAATAAATTATTATTATATTTACTTTAACTACCTTATTATATAAATAAATACTATACTAAACGTTGGCTTGCCAAACACCTTTTTTAATCTGTTTTTTTAGTTTAAGGTTAAAGTAGGTTAAGATAAAAAGTTATTATGTACTATGTATGGCACCTAATTCTAATTAAAAACTAACCTTAAATATTATCTAACAATGCAATAATAGTTTAAGCCTTAAACTTACTTACACTTTGCTTACACTCTATAGGCTTTTTACCCACATAAGGTTTACTTACGCCGTACATAGCCTACCTAGATTGTTACTATTAGTATTATTAACTATCTACGCTTGTACGCCGCTTATGCGGCGTACTTGCTTAAATAAGCTAACGCTACTATAATAGCTAGAAGAATCTTGCAGATTTATGCGACGCTTTTACTACACTAGAGCTTATTAACAAAAATGTTATTGTTCTTCTTTTGCGTCCCCTACTAGAGAATTCTATTACTAATAAGGAGTAATTGCGCCTACTAGAGTAGAAATTTAATCTTATAGTCCTTTGTAAACTAGATAAGCTGCTAACCTAACTAGTATACTAGGACTGCCTTATAGATAGTTAAGTATACCTATCTCTTCTACTAGACAAGCATCTAATAAATAGAATAGAACTTTAGCGTAGTTACCTTAAGGGTAGTGTTATAAATCTTTAGCGTGTACTCTTTAGTGTTGGCGAGTATGTTAGCGTTAGATAATTTAGGATTAATGCTTAAGTAGATAGCAGGGCGTAGAGTAATAGTAGGGGTTTTATTAAAGACAATCTTGATATGGCAATAAAGCGATAGTGTATCTAGTATATATTACCCTTATACTACTTATAAAAAATAGTACGTATCTATTAATATATTAACATATGTCATTTGTAATAATCTAGATAGCGAGTTTGCAATAATTAGAATAGCAAAGGAAGAGTAGCTTGTAGCGTTGTCGCGCTAAAGTTTTATTCCTTCCCTAAAGTTTCAACTGTGGCCTTTTTATAAATTAACTTTGCATATGGGAGCTGTGCGCACTAAGACTACCAAGCTTGCTTAGTAGTTCGAACGCGCTTTTTTTATAATTACCACCTTTTTTACGCTCTTCTTAATTACTAAGCAGGGGGCTCTGCTTTTTTTATTATGTTATTTAAGATAAAAGCCTTTATTATGCTACCCCTAGGTAGTTAATATAATGCCACATACTATACTAATACTAATTATAAACTAAACTAAGTATAAGTATTAGAAAACCTTTTACTTAACTATACGTAAACTTATATAGATATGCATATATATATATATTATTAATTAACTACCTAGAGGTAAAATAACAAAGGCTTTTATTGTAAATACTATAATAAAAAAAGTAAAGCTCTTTACTTAGTAATTAAAAAGAGTATGCGTATATATATTTATATAAGTAATTTACAAGTATAAAAATGCGTAGAAATACGCAAATATATATAGATATATACAAATAGTCTAAATAAGAACTTTTTAAAGCTTTATAACTCTTTTACTAGTAAGGCTATAAATTTAATCTTTTAATAGGTTTATAGAGAACATATAAGTCTTTAATTGTTTAATTTAAAAATGCTATTTGTATTACGTAATTAGTTAGTAATTAATAAAAGCCTCTGTATTTTACTAGTTATTATATATATTATGTAATATTCTTATAATTACCTTATTTTATGCTCTTTTTAATTACTAAGTAGGAAGCTTTACATTTTTTATTTTATTATTTAAGAGAAACGCCTTTGTTATTCTACTTCTAGGTAGTTAATTAATAGCATATATAATATTCTTATATGTGGCATTCTATTAACTATCTAGGAGTAGCACGATAAAGGCTTTTATCTTAAATAACATAATAAAAAAGTAGAGCCCCTGCTTAGTAATTAAAAAGAGCGTAAAAGGTATTCTTATATAAAGATATAGTACTAATACAATATTATATAAATTTTTGTATTTTTATAATTATCTTTTTACGTTTTTATTAATTACTAAGTAGAGGGCTCTGCTTTTTTGTTATATTATTTAACATAAAAGCCTTTATTATACTACTTCTAGGTACTTAATTTAACGTCACACACATATAAATTTTTAAAAAAGTTTTAATTAAAATAAAGTAGTTAAAAAGTTATTAAAGTTTATGCTTTTTATAATAGTATTCTTTACTAAGCTACTAATTTTTATTTAATCTAACTCTTTTAAATAATTATAAAACTATGTGAAAATTTTGCTTGTGGGAGCCTCGCGCCAAGACCGCCAAGATCGCTTAGTAGTTCGAATGCGCATTTTTGTAACCACCTTTTTACGTTCTTTTATTACTAAATAGGGGGCTCTGCTTTTTTTATTATACTATTTAAGATAAAAGCCTTTGTTATACTACCTCTACGTAGTTAACTTAACGCTATATAAAACTATATTTTTATATTTCTAAACCTATAAAATCTAGAGTTTAGAGTTAGGTAGAAGTTTTATATAATATACTAGTAATTAATACTATTATATAAAGTAGTAATTACTAGATAGTAAAAGACTTTAACTTTATACTTTAAAAATTTTTAAAGCTTACTAAGCAGTTTACTAAGTAGATTACTAAGTTTTTTTAATTTTAGCTAATTATAAAATTTATTTACTAGTTAATTAGTAGTATATAAGTAGTATAGGTACCCTATATATTTTAAGTATTCTAGGTATACTAGTAATATAGATGTATATTCTTATACAACCTTATATATATATATATATATCTACTAAGAAAAAAATACTATTTTTAGTATACTTAAGGTGCTTTTAGCGCATAGGTGTATATAGGTGTATATAGAGCTATCTAGTTACTATAAATATATATACTTACTTAAAACTTTTTCTAATAAGTATACTTATAAAAAGGTTCGTAACGCATTAACCCCTTTTTATTAACACCTTAAAATGCTTTTCTGTATATATAATACTAGGAGGAATATCTGCTATTATTATAATATTTTTATTAGAAATCCCTTATTTACAAAAAAACCATAAAAAGGTTCGTATTTTTATAACTACCTTTTACGCTTTTTTTAATTACTAAGTAGGGGGCTCTGCTTGTTTTCTTATAAGGGGCTAAGCGCCCTTCTATAGTTACTTAGTCTGCTACCTTAGAGTTCTAGGTCTATACTTCTACTAAGCTAGAAGTATATATATGTCTATAGCTAGAGTTACTATTAAACTTTATTTAATTTATAAGTTTACTTAGGTAACTTTAACCTTATAGTTTAAAGCCCCTTATATTAAATTTAGTTAACCTTTTATAATGGAAGAGCTTGCAAAATCTCTTTAATACACTAAGAATAAATATAAAAAAGAAAGTGTAGTACACTCCTTTGCGCCTAAATAACTCTATGCCCTAGTCTTAAGAGGCGTAGAGAGCTATAACCTAGTCTATAGTGCCTTTAAGATAGGTCTTTAGTAAGCAGTTAAGTTAAATATTAAGATCTCTTAACTCTATAAACAAATATATAGTTAAGTTAAATACTAAGATTTCTTAACTATGTAAATAGATATAAAGTTAAATTAGATATTAGAATTTCTTAACTCTATAAAATAAACACAAATATAATAGAGAGAATACTAGAATCTCTCTATAAAAGAGAGAATATTCTTATTTCTTACCTAGCGTAATAAGTTACTAAACTCTAATAGTAAGAAGCTATAAAGGTAGATATTACTACTAATCTTACTAAGAAACTATATATAAAGAGTTATAGTAAGATAGAATATATATAAAAGATTAAGCTAGTCTACTAGTATTTATAAGACTAAAGGTTAATAAAGCTCTAAGCACCTACCTAAAGAAGGGAGGAGGCTTAGAATATAGGAGACGCCCTTTAAAACGCGCTAATATAAATTATAAGCTATTTTACTAGTTTAGAGTAACTCTAAGTTATACTAGTAGCGTAACTAAACACTAATAAATAGCTTTAGACCTTACTAGAAATAATTACTAATTAACTTGCCTAATTAGAGCAACGTGCTAGAGTAGAGACTATGCCCTTAGCCCCCTTCTAAATAATAGTAGTAACACTAGCGCCTAGTAAAGCGCTACTAGAGTGCTAACACCCCTAACTTTCTAATCTAAAGTTATTCTCTAGAAGCTATTATAATTACTAGTGTTAGGAATATATAATAAAGGCTAAGATTTATAAAAATTACCCCCTTCTATAGAATATAGTTAATTATATTATAAGTCGGCTAATAGGTAAGGTAGTAGATATCTTACTAGCCTTTATAAGGAAAGGAACCTATTCTAAAAATAAATTCTAGGGTTTCTTCAACACAAGCTTTTATAATAAGTTAGTAGAGAAGTAAGTATAGAATAGGCTATTTCTTAGCTAATAGGGTAAAACCCTACTAACTAAGTTTAATGTCAACTTTGTACGCCTAGCTACTAAGGCTAATAAAGATAACTAAAAGAACTTAAAAATATATACTAGAGAGCCTTATATATAGACTTATAGGATAGGCTAATTACGCTAGAGATTCTTAAAAACTAGAACCTTATAATACTCATAAATATGGTTAATATAGTTAAGGAAAATATTTACTATATAAAGATATTAAAGCCCTTCTATATAGTAGTCTTCTTCTTTACTAAGTTTACTAATACTATAAACTAGAAACTTATATATTCTAGCACTATAAAGACTACTAAAGTAAACCCTCTAAAAACTAAGAAGAATACTAAATAGGTATTTAAGAAGGAGTTAAAGAAGTGCTATAAAAAAGGGACATATTTCTACTATAGTAAGAAGGAATATAGTGTCTAGAATTATTACTTTTAAACTATAATATCCCTAATACAAGCTAGGGCTAATAAAGCCTAGAAGATAAATAGTAGTAATAAAGATATTAATAGCTTAGTAGAGTTAGACAACTAGTTTCTCTCTCTAAAAGTTATTAAAAGGAGGAGATAAAGAGGATTATAGAGGAACTAGAGGAGAACTTTAATATATATAGAAAGATATAGCTAAGTTTAGCACTAATTACTATAAACACTTTTATTAATAATATTGCCTTTGTGTATACTATGCTTAATTTAAAGTGTTTAACTACTACTTTTATATCTAAGAAGTTTGCTAGGAAAGCTAACCTATAATATATTAGTTTAAATAATCCCTATTAAGTAATAGAATTTAAAGACGTATCCTTCTTAGTCTATAAAGCCGCTTATATAGAAATAGATGTTAAGGGATAACATATTCTATTAGTAGCCCGAACAGATTAGTCCGCCGGATAGTTTTTCTTGGCAACTTCGAGGTCCCTTATAACTTATTATATAACATCACCAACATTACTTTATAGTAACTTATAATAACCTACTATAACTTACAATATACTAAGTTACTATTTAATCTACTTTTTACATTATGCAGCCTCTTTGCGCGGCTGCTGCAGCCGCGCAAAGCTAAGGAGTCTTTCTTGGCAATACGAACTTACAATAAGACTCCCTATAATATATAATATATTATCTACTATTCTATACGTAGACAATATATAGTATACTTATTATAATTTGTAGTGAAGCATACTATATCTTAAGTAGTACTTTATCTAATTTTTAGTTACAAAGTGCATACTATTGCAAGATAAAGTTAATCTGTTATTTTTAGCCTTATAGTAACCTATAATAAAATTACTCTAATTTAATATTAACACTATCTAAAAATAAGCTACTAAAGATAATATCTAACTTCTCCTCTATTTCTTTATCTATCTAATAGGTCCTTGCGTTATGCCTAGGCTCTCTGCACCTCCTATAGTAGTGTTGTGTTAAGGGACCTGCCTCTTTCTTACTACTACCTTGCGCTCTTTTTAATAACTTTACCCTAATAGAAGGGCTTTCTACTCCTAACTCTGCTCTCTAAGCAAAGCCTAGTATCCTACCTTTCTAAATGCGCTTTCTTTTACGCGTTTTTCACTTTGTTAGAATCTTAATTTGCTTCTTAAGTTTCTTAATATAGGTCTCTTAAAGTACACTATAGTAGAGTATAAGTTTAGCACCTTTTATAAGCTGTAAGTAGCTTAATTTAGTATTAGGTAGAGACTAAATAAAAAAGTCGCATATAAGCTTTAACTAGGATCTAAACTTAAGGGTATTGCTTAGGGTCCTAGCTTACCATAGTGTATCTAGTAGGGTACCCTAAGGTGGAGTGTAAATACGCATATTAAGGCAATCTACTACTACTAACGCATCTAAAGGAATAAGTCTACAGGCTTTAAAGGCTTTCTTATAGTTTTCTAGTATAAACATATTAAAAAACGTATTGTAAAAGGCTAGTAGGAAGCCCTCTTTGTTAATATAAAAGACGCGTTAGCGCGCTAAGTCCCACACACGCTAGGAGTACTTTAGCTTTAGTAGTGCGAAATAGACTATATTAAGCGGCTAGAGGATATAAGATAAGTGCCCTGGCATATAGAGTGTTAGGATCTTCTATTCTAGGTAATAATTCTTAAAATTCTAGGAGTAGTAGCTCTTATAGCTATCTAGAATAAGTAACCTTTATAACTCTACTATGCGCGGCCTTATATACGCGTTAAAGTGCTTTAACTACGCGACTCTAAGCTTGTTATTAGTCTAGCTAGTCTTAGAGACTAAGAGCTTCTAATTGCGGGGAATACTAGTCTCCTTATACTACGCTAAGATATAGACTTGCCCTTTATAGATAATAAAGGGTAGAGTAGTATACCTAGTAGCGCAAATACTCTAAATTACTATAACCCACTTGCGATTGCCTAGCTAAATAAGTATAGGTTAAAAACGTCTTTCTAAACTAGTTACAATCTTTATTAAGCTAATAACTCCTATTTAGAAGCCTATCTTATTAAAGTTCTAGATGTTTTTATCCTACACTCTATACTTGGCTTTTGTATCCTCCACTAGCTAAAACCACGTGTTTATAATCTCTAGGTCTTCCTATTATATTCTCTATTAGTCTTTTACTTAATTAAAAGCTATTTTAAACTTAGATACGCGCTTTACAAAGCGCTAAGCCTAGTATTATCCTATAGGGTCTTTGTACCGCGTAGCTAGTAGTTTATTAGCTATATCTTTTACTTTACCTAGCTAGAGTGCAAATCCTTGCGAATCTAGATTAAGAGTATACTATATAAGCGTCTGCTCTTTAGTTATAGTAAGCTTTGCCATACCTAATTGTGTATCTGCTTAGGCAGTAATTCTGTTAATTTAATTACTTAGTGTAGACTTTAGGATATTATATGCTGCAGCAGCGCATTGTAGGCTTAAAATTTGCTTATTCTAATAGGCGTAAAGGGCAAGCTTAATTCTGCCTTCTTAATTAGATAATAACGCGTTGTGTTCTTAAGACATTATAATTTATAATGAAGTGTGGTGGTCTTAGCCAAAACTATTCGGCGGACTAATCTATTCGGGCTACTAATAGAATATGTTATATTAAAATAATATAAGTATATATTAATAGAAAGGAGAAGGACTATAAACTAGTTTTTAGTTTGCTATAGTAGAAAAAGAACGCTATATTAGTAGCTTTAGGGAAACACTCTATATATATAGGGTCCTCCTATATAAGAATTAGAGATAAGTAGAGAAAATAGACTTCTACTCCTAGTTGAAAACTCTCTACTATATTATTTATAACCTTAAATAGAATAAATATAAAAGAAAAGAATAGCCTAT
Source organism: Laburnicola sp. R22_1 (assembly GCA_014281115.1). Taxonomy (NCBI): domain Eukaryota; kingdom Fungi; phylum Ascomycota; class Dothideomycetes; order Pleosporales; family Didymosphaeriaceae; genus Laburnicola; species Laburnicola sp. R22_1. Next base: position 1,981,451 of record JACONQ010000018.1, on the reverse strand, counting down.
TAGTTTTTACTATCTCTCTTAAGGATATCTAAAAGGCTCTAGCCCTAAAGGCTAAGATAGACCTAAGACTTCCTAAGTAGCTTCTAGACTAGGTAGAAGTTTTCTTAAGGGAATAAGCTAATAAACTTCCCCTATTATAAGGCCCTAAGATTAATTACTTAATCCCCCTTATTAAGAAGAATAGAGAGAACTTAAAGATCCCCTTTAGGTCTCTCTATAGTATGTTAAAGGAGGAACTGCTAGTTCTCTATAAGGAACTAATAGAGTACCTTAACTATAGCTTTATTTAGGTGAGCAAGTCTAGCGTTGCAGCACTAGTATTATTTGCAAAAAAATTTAAAGGAGGTCTATAATTTTATATAAACTATAGGGCGTTAAATACTCTATTAAAGAAGAACTGCTACCCCCTCTCTCTAGTTAGAAAGATGTTGCAGCTCCTTACTAAGGCTAAGTAGCTAATAAAATTAGATATAATTTATGCCTTTTATAAATTAAGAATAGTAAAAGAAGAGAAATAGAAAATAGCCTTCTAAATCTAGTTTAGATTATATAAGTAGTTAGTAGTCTCCTTTAGACTAGGTAATACACTAAGTACCTTTTAAAGATATATTGACTATGTGGCGTTATTATATATACCTAGAGGTAGGACTATAAAGCCTTTTATTTTAAATAATATAATAAAAAAAGTAGAGCCCCCTACTTAGTAATTAAAAAAGGCGTAAAAAGATAATAATAATAAAAAAGCGCGTTAAAACTACTAAGCGAGCTTAGCAGTCTTAGCGTAAGACTTCTATAAGCAAATTTTTTATAAAGAAGCTACTTAGGACTTTAGGGGAGATATAACTTTAGCGTAGCTACGCTATAAGCTATTTCTTCTCTACTATTTTAAGTTATAAACTACTATTCTAATTATTATAAATAATATAAGTTAATATGTTAATAGGTATATACTATTCCTTATAAATAGAATAAGAGTAATATATACTAGATACACTATTACTCTATTGCTATATTAAGGTTATTCTTAACAAATATCCTTCTATTACTATCTTTTTGCGCCCTACTATCTATCTAGGCATTAATATTATTTCTAAAGAAGTACTTACTACTGTTAAAGAGTACACGCTATAGTTTCGCACTACTACTACTACTAAGGTAATAATACTAAAGTTCTATTTTATCTATAAAATAATTATCTATAGAAGCCTAGTATACCTAACTATCTAAAAGGCAATCCTTATATACTAGCTAGGTTAGTAGCTTATTTAGTTCTTAAAGACTAGTAAGCCTATGTTCCCACTCTAGTAAAAGCAATTACTTCTTGTTAGTAACAGAATCCTCTAGTAGAGGACATAAGAGAATAATAAGGTATTTATTAATAAGCTATAAGGTAGTAAGAGCATTATATAGATTTATAAAATTCTTCTAGCTATTATTATTACTATTAAGTTAGCTTATCTAAGTAAGTACGCCGCGTAGCGGCGTAAGTACGAATAACTAATAATAATAGTAGTAATAAGCTAGGTGTACTATATACGCTATAAGTAAACCTTATATAGATTAGCAGCTTATAGAGCGTAGGGTTTTTAAGGTGTTTAAGGTTAGTCTTTAATTAGAATTAGGTGCGGTATATAGTAGTACATAATAACCTTCTATCTTAATTTACTTTAACCTTAAACTAAAAAAAAGGTTAAAAAATGTGTTTAGTAAGCTAACCCTATTATTAACTATATTATAAAAAAGTACTTAAATATCTTCTACTCCGCCTATATAAATATTATCTTTATATTTTCTAGTAGGTCTTTAAGAGACTATTCGAACAAAGTATAATAGATAATAGAAAAGTTAGGTAAGATAGGGCTATACCTAGATATTAAGAAGTATAAGTTCGCAGTTACTAAGACTAAATATCTTAGATTTATTATAGAGTATAGAAAGGAAATTAGTATAGACCTAGAGAAGGTTAAGGCTATTTAGAATTAAGCCCCTCCTATAGATATAAAGGGTATTTAGAGTTTTTTAGGTTTTGCTAAGTTCTACTAGAGGTTTATAAAGAACTTCTTAGAAGTAGTATTTTTATTAATAAAGTTAACTAGAAAGGAAACTTCCTTTTTATAGGGGTAGAAATAATAGTAGGCCTTTAACTACCTAAAGAGAGTATTTTACACTAAGCCTATACTAGTCTACTTTAATCTTAAAAAGAAAGGAGTATTAAAAACTAACTTTTTAGACTAGGCCTTTAGAGCCTACTTCTTATATTTTAACGTAAAAGAAATTCTTAAGCAAATTACCTACTTCTCTACTAAACACACCTCTATAGAGGCAAACTATATAATTTATAATAAGAAAATGCTTATAGTTATTAAAATAACTAAAAAGTAGTATAATATCCTCTAGGCTATTCTTTATATATTTATATATACTAATTATAAAAACCTTATATACTTTATAAAGTCTAAAAGGTTAGATAAAAGGTATATACGCTAGGCTAATACTTTTAATAAATATAATATAATATTTTAGTATAGACTAGGAACTATTAACTTAAGAGCGAATACTCTCTTATAATATTAGTAGGATATATCTACTAACACTAAAGATAACTAGATTAAGTCCTATAAAATTTAACTTTTTAAGAAAGTTCCTTTAGAAAATAGAAATATTAGGCTTTAGATTTTTATAGCCCTAGCAATATAAGCTCTACCTAGAAGGCTTAACCCCCCTAGAGAAGAAAAAAGCTAAGCTAAATATAAGAAATACTAATCTCCTCCTCCCTAATTACTAAAAGAGTTTCCTCCTAGACTAGAAACGTACTTCCTAGTAGATCTAGACTTAAATAAACTATAGTTTTATAGCTTAGAGAAAAATCTTATACTAATAAAAGTAAAAAAGTGTATTTTTTACTATAGACCCACTTTTTCCTTCTTTTTAAACTTAAAGGTTGCTATATAAGAATGCAATATTAATAACACTAGCTACTTCTAGTACTAGAAACAAAGATAGATCCTAGACTAGGAATCTTTATAGATAATACTAGTTACTATAGTCTATAACTCTCCTATATCTAGGTATTTAGGAAGAGAGATTACCTATAAAATAGTTGCTAGATTATACTTCTTTCTAGGAATATTAAATTTTATTTATAGATTTATTAAGAACTATAATATATATAAAAGAACTAAGCTATAGAGAGATATAAAATAAGGGCTATTAAAACTCCTCTTCCTTCTAAACTAAATATAGAAGAAGATTTTTATAGACTTTATTACTAAGCTCCCTATAAGTAGGGGAAATATAAATATAATAGTAGTATACAATAGGCTAGAAAACGAAATAGTTTTAGTCCCCCTACTAGACTTAAAAGTAGAAACTATAGTAGAGGCGTTTCTCTATTATATTATAGCCTACTATTAGCTTTCTAACACTATAATCTCTAACTATAGAGGTTAATTTATAAGCAACTTTTAGAGATATCTATATAAAAAAATAAAGATCTAAAAGAGATTATTCTCCTCTAAGTACTTAGGAACTAATAGTACTATAGAATATATAAATTTTATAATTAAGGTATACTTTTACACTTTTATATAATAGGACTAGAAGAATTAAGCTTTATACTGCCTTATAGTGCAAATAGATACTAATAGATAGAAAGCTACCTTTACTAAAGTAGCACTATTTTTTCTCTAGCATAGATATAATATAGACCTGGCTAAGCTAGATATGTAGCGTTATTTTATCTATCTAGGGGTAGGACGACAAAGGCTTTTATCTTAAATAACATAATAAAAAAGCAGAGCCCATATTAAAAAAGTAGAGCCCCTGCTTAGTAATTAAAAAAGTCGTAAAAAGGTAAAAAAAAAAGAAGCTAGATATAAAAATAGAAGCTATTAACTATTACTAGTAGAATTTATAACTAGTAAAATCTATTAAAGCTTTACTATAGAAGTTTTAAGAAGTTTTTATATTTATTTAAGCTAAAATAGCTAAGTCTTAATAAGAGTAGGAGCGGCAAGTAAACTAACACTAGAGAGACACTCCAGTATTAAAGGAAGAAGACAAAGTTTAGCTCTAGTATAGAGACTACCTATCTAGCTTCTATCTTAATAAGAAGTTAGACTAGAAAAATATAAAGTTTATAGTTATATAAGTAGTAGACTTCTATAATATAAAACTAAATATTTTGCCTAGAATCTATCTAGTGTTCTTAGTAAATTGTCTACGTCTAGCTAGATTGTAGATAATAGAAAACTAGAGACTATTATTATTAAAAAAGAAGAGGAATAGATTATAGAAGATATCTTAGCTAAGGAATCTACCTAAAGAGGAAAGAGGCTATAGAGATTACTCTATTAAATTAAATAGTTAGATAATACTAACTTAACTTAGAAACTTACTACAAATCTCTCTACTATAGAGGTATTAGATTACTAGGAAATATATACCTTCCTATTCTAAAGTAATAATAAAGAGTTATCTATAGACTTTTATAGTAACTCCCTAAACTAATAAATATATTATAGCTCTTAGTATAGAAGTTGCATTTCTAGTAAAAAACTTAGAAAGCCTTTATTAAAAAAGATTAGGATAAGCCTAGACCTCTAGCCCTCCTTACTAATTACTTAGGAATTAGTAAGAAATAAGACTATAACCTACTTAAAAAAGTAAAAAACACTTAAAAAGATACTATAAACTATTTAGGAGTGTTAGCCCTAATATAAGTAGGTAGAAGAAGGAAGAATTGTTCTCCCTATAATAAAATAATATAAATCCTAAATAATAGAAAGTAGGGTAATTAGAAAGGGAAGAAGAAAGGGCTATTTAGAGAGGAATATTATAAAAAAGGGAAATAAATATAGCGTAACCAAAAAAACTAAATATTTAAGAAGCTAAGCTTATAGCTTAGCTATTTCTATAAAGTTATAGGCTATATAAGAAAATAGCCCTAAACCCTTATAATAAGGCTAGATATAGAGATAGAAAAATCCTAATATTTTAAAAGAATAAATAGAAATACTAATCCTTTCCTATAAACTTACTCTTATCTAGATTAGAATTAAGATTTATTTCCTTAATCTTCTTATAAAGGATAATAATTTAATTAAGGCTAATTACTGCAAAATCTAGAATCCTCTTAATATGCTCTAGAAAAGTAGTAATTTTATAACCTTTTAATATCTTACTAGTACAGATAGTCTTGATAATATCTAGGATAAGCTTAACTAAATTCTAATAGAAAGGCTTTAGAATAGATAGAGTAAGAAAGGTAAGTAACTATAGTATAATATTAGCTAAGAAAGATAAACTCTAAAACCTAAAACTTATAGCAAGTTAATTAGGAAGAGTTTAAAGAATAGTATAAGTATTTTACTAAATTATAAGAATTTAATATAGAAGCTTTATATCCTATTTAGAATATCTAGTATTAGTACTATTTATTTTCTAGGGCTTAACTTAAGCACTCTAGATAGCGGAGCTATACTTATAGATAAAAATATTAAGGCAAGCTTACTAGAGAGTAATAAAAGGCTTAATAGTATAACTATTACTATAGAAAATATATTCTAGAATAAAATTAGTAAACTTAGTCTTAGTAGACTTCTTTTATAAGCTATCCTAAACCTAAGATATAAATTAGTAAGGAAGAGGTTTGCTAGAGAATTATTATATCTCGCCTAAGCACTTACTAGAGTAGATAATATAAGCCTTATGTGGCGTTAAATTAACTACCTAGGGGTAGCACGACAAAGGCTTTCATCTCAAATAACATAACAAAAAAAGCAGAGCCCCCTGCTTAGTAATTAAAAAGAGCGTGAAAAAGGTAATTACAAAAAAAAGGAGCCTTATAGTTATACTTCTTTCCTATAAGCCTTTCCGCATAAAAAATAAACTACTTAAGGTAATGCTAATAGAACTTTTCGCAAATATAGGCGGCTTTAAAGATAAAGTTCTTAGATATTATATAGATAGTCTTAAGGGTCTTTTAATTACAGCTTAAGTTCTTAAAAAACTACTTAGAATTAGTAAGAAATAATATAGAAGAACTAAGAAACTAACTCTATTATAGTTCTTTATAGTCTTATTACGTATAAACTCCTTAAGGTCTTTAGTACTATAGAAACCTAAAGTAGAAAGCAAAGGCTTGCTATTATAAATAAATGTGCTATAAGTTAAAATCTTTATAAGGGAATACTAAGTTATAGTTAAGCTAGACTTTAAATACTTACTTAGAGTTATAAGAGCTAGTATAAGGCATCGCTTATTAGCTCTAACTATAATAGAGATTAATAATAAGAAAGATAGTAGAAATAATATAAAAGTAAGAGTAGTAATTAGAAGTATAGTGTAATATTAATAAAAAGCGTCGCAGATATAGTAGTAAAGTAAAGGAGAAAAGTAGAAATAAGGCAAAAACCTTTTTATTTACCTTCGCTAAAGGAAATAATACTAGCGCAAATTCTTAACTAAAATAGGTAGCTACACTATAGAAACTAAGAGATATAAACACAAATATATTAGATATAATAACTAGGTTACTCTATAGAACCTAAAAGATATAAATATAAACGCGTTAGATATAATAACTAGATTGCCCTATTAAAGATAAGAGGACAAAAGCCTAGTACTCTCTATAGCTAAGGTATACTTAGAACCTTATAGAGGCTTAGAGCACTATTACTAGTATATATAGTATTAAATTTATTCTTAAGACTTTAGGCGCACAGAAGAGGAATTAGTGCTATTACTATAGAAAGTATAGAATATAACGCTAGAATTTTTTAGAGAGGAGGAAAGAGGGAAAGAGAATATATAAGAGACTAAGCGCCCTTCTATAATTACTTAGCCCGCTACCTTAGAGTTCTAGGTCTATACTCCTACTAAGCCAGGAGTATATATAAGTCTGTAGCTAAAGTTACTATTAAACTCTATTAAATTTATAAGTTTACTTAGGCAACTCCAACCTTATAGTCTAAAGCCTCTTATATTTATTATATTATTTATAATAAAAGCCTTTGTCGTACTACCCTAGGTAGTTAATTTAACGCCACATAAAAAGGTTAAAACTAACTAGCTATTTAGCACTTTTAACCTTTTAATAATAGCCAAATAGATAGCTTAATATAATTTATTAAGCCTAACTATAGAATATTAGTAGCGTAACTACTATACTAATATATAACAATTACTAAAAGAGTAGAGCTTGGCTATAGTAAGTAGCACTATTAAATATATATTTGTATAAGTCTATATAACGTATCCTATTAGCGAGCGGGTTAGTTTTTGCCAAGACCACAACACCTCACAATAACTTATTATGTCTCAATAACGCAACGCGTTATTATCTAATAAAGAAGGCAGAATTAAGCTTGCTCTTTAGGCCTATTATAATAAACAATTTTTAAGCCTATAACGCGCCGCTAACGCGTATAACATCCTAAAAACTACAGTAACCCGCCAATACAACGGAATCGCTGCCCAAGCAGATAACCGCGCTAATATGGCGAAGCTTACTACAACTAAAGAGGAGACGCTTATCTAATACATACTCGACCTAGACTTGCAAGGATTTGCACCCTAGCTAAATAAGGTGGAGAATATGGCCAATAAACTGCTAGCTGCGCGGCATAGAGACCCTATAGGTAAATGCTAGGCTCAACGCTTTATAAAGCGTGTACCTGAGCTTAAAATGGCCTTTAATCAAGCGAAGAACCAATAGAGGATACGACAGGAGGATCTAGAGGTGATAAACGCGTGGTTTCAGCTTATAGAGGAGACAAAAGCCAAGTATAGAGTGCAGAATTAAGACGTCTATAACTTCGATAAGACTGGCTTCCAAATAGGAGTTATTGGCTCAATAAAGGTTGTGATAGGCTCAAAGAGACATTCTTAACCTAATCTTGTCTAGCCAGGCGACCGCAAGTAGGTTACAGTGATCCAGAGCATTTGCGCTGCTAGGTATACTGCCCCACCCTTTATTATCTATAAAGGGCAAGTCCACATCTCAGCGTGGTATAAGGAGACCAGTATCCCCCGCAATTAGAAGCTTTCAGTCTCCAAGACTGGCTAGACCAATAATAAGCTTGGAGTCGCGTAGTTAAAGCACTTTAACGCGTATACAAGGCCGCGTATAGTGGGGTCGTGGAGGTTACTTATTCTGGACGGCCATAAGAGCCACCAATCCCAAGATTTTAAGAATTACTGCCTAGAACAGAGGATCCTAACCCTCTATATGCCAGCGCACTTATCTCACATCCTGCAGCCGCTTAATGTAGTCTATTTCGCGCCACTAAAGCTAAAGTACTCCCAGTGCGTGCGAGACTTGGCGCGCCAACGCGTCTTTCATACGCGTCTTTCATATTAACAAAGAGGGCTTCCTACTAGCCTTTCGCAACGCGTTTTTTGATGTATTCACACCAGAGAATTACAGGAAAGCCTTTGAGGCCTCTAGGCTTGTTCCTTTGGACGCGTTAGTGGTAGTAGATCGCCTTAACGTGCGACTTCACACCCCACCAGGACTACCTATACCAAATAAGCCCTAGCAATCAAAAACACCAAAAAACGCCATTGAACTCTCGTCACAGGCTAAGCTGGCAATAGAATCTATTAAGAAATCACCAACTGCTGTCACTACAAGACTCGCACAGCTTACAAAGGGCGCTGAAAGTCTAGCTCACCAAGGTGTACTTATGATGGGCCAACTCGCTAAGCTTCAGAAGCAGATAGAGCTACTTACTAAGCGAAAATCGCGTAAAAGGAAGCGTCTCCAGCATGGTGGAGTACTTGACTTTGGCCAGGGAGCAGATTTAGTGGCTAGGAGTCCCTCTATTAGGGCGAAATCGTCCAAAAGGGCGCGGGGTGGAGGTAACGCTGAGGGAGGCCCCTCAACACAACGCCACTGCGGCAACTGCGGGGGGACTGGGCACAACGCGAGAACCTGCCAGAAGGCTGAAGAGTCATCTTCTAGCTCAGATATTACCCTTAGTGGGCTGTTTTCAGATAGTGTTGATAGTGATTCGAATTGAAGTTTGCAGTACTATAGTGTTGCCAAGGAAAACTGACCCGCTCGCTGATAGGATACGTTATATATTGTTAATTAACTACCTAGGGGTAGAACAACAAAGACTTTTATCTTAAATAATATAATAAAAAAAGCAGAGCCCCCTGCTTAGTAATTAAGAAGAGATAAGTCTATATATATTTCTGTATATTTGCGCATCTTTAAGTATTTTTATACTAGCAAATTGCCTATACAAAACTACGCATGTATGCGCACAACTGTGCGCAGTTAAGCAGCCTCTTTAGCAAAAACTTTCCTAATGTAGGCCCTAACAACTTCGGCGCACAAGCTGTCAATTTGGCGCATCATGCTAACCTGAGAGGCGCGCTCTTTGGCATCTCCCTGGTTGATGCAGATGGGTCTACACACTACCTAAGGTGTCTAGATCCACGGTACCTCTGTGGTTAGAGCCAAGGAAAACTCTAACAAGAACTTATATAAGTTGGTAGGTACAAAGAACGATCTCGACTCGTCACCTCTTTCAGTTTGCAAGATGTGATGTTTTTCGTGCCATTTGTGCGGTGCTTCTGGGTCATATTTCACTTTGCTGTCAAGCGGGTTACCCCAAGTCTGACATATACAACAAAAAAATATCAAAAGACACGTCTTCGCGACCCTTCGGTACACGGTAAAACGCTGTGAGGGAAAGCTGTTTGGGTGCCAACACGCAACGATATGGCGGAGAAGACGCAAAGCCCAAGGCAAGTGTCGTGATTCGAATTGTGAGAGTTCCGTCGGGGTCCGGTTGCAGCATCAGCGAGCCATACAGTATGACTCGGATCGGTGCGCCATGCAACGCCTGGTACAGATAATAAGATTGGGTGGCCATGGCGTCCGTGGCGTCCGAAGTTCGTGTGGTTCCTGACTACGAGATAAGCCTACGTACCTGAGGTACTTGCTTGATTAGAATTAATTCTTCTGCATGCTTGAGCCTCCTCAACTGCAAGAGGAGAAGAAGCGATGTTTTTATTTCGAGCGCCTGGTGTCCAGGTCAGCAAAATGATCGTACTGCATGGTGGCAGATGAGGTGTAATCCATGTGAAGAAGGCCCTAGTATGTCAGCCCTAAAATGGGGGCGCTAGCGACCCCTGCGCGAGCGCTCTTTTGTATTCTTTCATGTACATTCTTCAGTAATCATCATCTTCTCTTTATACGCTCTCCGATCTGCGGGTTCTAGCCGGTACGCAGCTCAAAGTCACTCAGCTGCCGTTTCTAGAAGCATACACTGTATACAGTACGCCTTGAATATACCGCTAGAGTTTGCGATGTACACTCGGCCCCAGGTTTCGTACCGCCGATCGGGCACGGCCTTTTCACAAGAAAAGCCGACTCATCCGGAACGGGCCGAGTGCGGTGTAATTAAAGAGATACATGTGAGCTTGAAAGGTTGGTTCAACTTGGTGGCCAGGTTTGCGGGCCGAGTGCGGTGTAATTTGGAGAATTCGGAGAAATCCACTCGTCCGGGTTCGGCCGGGTAACGCCTGGGCAGTGAGATTAGAATACGAGGATCGACGGTGGTAATGGGCACGGCTCGTGGTGTGCTCCACAATACGGCTTCCGGCGTCCCGAACATCGTCTGCCTCCCTTCTTGGCTCCATCGCTGACTCAGGTGAGACGCAGGCTGCCCCGAGCAGCGCGGGCCCAGCTTACCGTCCGTATTACGCACGTACGATCAGGCGGCCAAACAAGCGCCGAGTGCATCATTCAGCTTCATTCAAGCTGATTCAAGCTTACTCACTTGCATCATCATTTTCACCACAATACTGCGTGGAATCTCATCTCAAGAACTAGCTTTGGCAACACTTACGCATGAAGACTTCACCTCCTACGTCCTCGACTTCCTCAAGGACAATGCTACGGTCCCCACGCACGCCCATCGCCCTCTTCCTCGCCGTCATCGGTACGCTCGCCATATTTTACCAGGTCCTCTCCGCTTTCCCGGCTCTCTCTTCGAACATCAAAACAACGCTTCGCCACGCCTTTCCCTCGCCGAACCTCTGCAGCAAGGACGTGGGCAACGGAATATGCTGCGATCTGTTCCTGAGCGCGGAGCCATGCGTGGAAGAGTGTCGAAAGCAGCACCTGGATCGGGAAACGTTCCAGTTGACGCAAGAGTACGAGGCGTGTGCGGAGCTGTGTCTAGCGGGGTACAAGAAAGAGTGTAAAGATGTCGGGGCGACGTAGGACATCTGGATGCTACTGGCGAGGATACACTGGGCCACGAGAGGCTGGAGACCACGATGCAGACGGCGATGCGGAGAGCTCTCGACGGTGACTGCTAGGTATGCCACATATCCGGGGGCCGAGGCTTGGCTCAGAGCGGGGCGCGGGCATTGGCGCGGAGACGACACGACACCACAGACTTTTGAGGGGGCTGGGATCCGAGATGGACTGCTGTGCCTCATACCTGCTACATGCCTTCGCCGATACGCAGGAGCTACAATACCAGGACAAAAGTTTGAGCGCAATCATCAACGTGTTACCCCAGGATAAGCGATACCAAGGCCAACTACTCAAATTTTTGTCCTGTATCTGGAGGTCAGCTCAACTCAACGTTTGGACCTGTCGTTACATCGGGCATGAAACGTGCACATTTCGCGCCCGCTGCATGTATTTATCAAAATGCATTGACAGGGGAAGAACTCTACCTGGGGCAGCTGAAGAACGGCCTAGCTGAGGCCAACACGGTTGTCAAGGGCAGAGATAAAGTACTCTGTTCTAAGAGAGTATTCCGCGATCAGGAGGCTGTCAACGGTGTCTAGTTGGATCTTTTTGGGAGGGAGTTCTCTTGCTGTATGGGCCGGTCCGGACGGACGAGACCCAGAGCTCATCCAATCACCACCTTTCTATTTGCCCTGTTTTGTCAGCTCTGAGAACTCACTTTGTATGTATGCAACGTCACCGCACAGGGTAAGGGGCTTTCTTCTCCGAGCTGGTCAAAGTAGCGTACACTGAGGTCATTGTTTGGAATATTGTAGCTCTTGGTCCTCAGCTGGTTGAGAGGCTCTTTGCATACATCCAAATGATGACAGTTATGTTGACCAGCACGGATGTACACTTCGCGGTGGGGCAGCAAATTCGGTGATGCACGCCAAGGCACACTCATTTCGCCAGCCGCCTCCCGTGTCAGGTGTCGCTGCCTAATCCCCCTTCCTCTTCCTTTGCGATCCGCATTTTCTTCTTTTGCTTGCTGCTTTTCGCCTCGTCCAGCGTATTTTTGCGCGTCCACTCGCTTTTTTCCATTCGTCTTATATATCTACCTTCAGTAATAATGTCACAACCCATGTCAGACGACGTGCCTCCGCCAGTCCCCGCGCGCGCCCCGCAGCGCGACTCGCAGGGCTCTCCGCAGATTTCACCCGTCCAACCAGCCCGACCCACTACAACGCAGACAGAGCAGATACCGCCCGCGCAACCAGCCCCAGCGCAGACAGCACCAGCCCACGCCGTGCCGAATGTCGCTCCGATGGCCAGCTCTGCAGCGCCAGCCGAAACAGTCAAGACGAAACGCGAGGAACTGGCCGCGGGTGATGCGCACTGGCAGTGGAAGATCGGCCTGCGCGTGCTCGCTATCATCGTTGGCCTGATTGGAATCGGTGCGGCAGCGTGGATTACGTCTCGCTTCACTGGCAGGGGCTTGTACACGTCGTGGTCCTACTATCTGGATGACGGGTGGTCTATGCCCTGGACCCTGATCACCTTCACTCTCTCCGTCATCTGGAGCGCCGTGTGCATAATCGTCTTCTTCACACGGCGTGCAAATGCGCCTGTCCATCCCGGTGCCCAGGTCGGTGTCGACCTCATCCTCTGGCTCGCCTTCATCGTTACCGGACTGTTCGCCGTAGTCGGCACCGTGAGTCTTGCGCAATGGGGCAGCAACGACAGACTGGGTAGCTCGTATTCGCACTCCAGCAGCGGGTACTACATCCGCGAGACTAACAACGACACTTGGGTCTGGCACTCTTCTCAGTACAGTTCATACTATGGGGAAGACCGACCATGCAATGGCACGGGCAGCAGCTACACAGGGAACTATATGTTCTCATCTTGCGAGCAGGAAGATGCTTTTGTCAACGCCCTGTACAAGGAGGTGAAGGGCGTGCGTTACAACGTCAACTTGACGGCGACCGTCTGCCAGTTCTTCTCTCTCGCCCTACATCTCACGCTTTTCATATGGGCCTGCGTGGATACACACTACAGGCGGACACGGCATGTCACGAAGGATGCGGAGAAGTTGGCTGCCGACATCGTTATGAACATGGTCCGGTCCGGTGCCATTATTCCTCCACCCGGGCAAGCACACTACCGGCCGATAGGGCAGCCAATGCCTCAGATGATACCCGTATATCCACAATACCCTCAACAATATCAACAACAGAATCCGGGACAGTACCCTCATCCTATCCCTCAGCAGATGCCACCGCAGGGTGCTCCGGCACCTGCTGCAGCCGTGGCGTCGAGTAGTAATGAGAAAGGTGCAGGTCCACGGTATGCATGATGCGTTGGATGAAGGAATGGGACAAAAGTTCTGCATTGTACATCTGTTTAGCGACGATGACCCCCGCATATATAATCTTAATACCACATACCAGAAATGCAACTTGTCTCACGCCGCTTCACATCTGATATGCATCATGTGCATATGGGCCCTGCAGTCCTAGGACAAACGTCCAAGTAAAATGTGTCACCCTAGGAAAAGCAACACCAAGGCCAAGTGTACTCAAACTTGTGTCCTGTAGCTGTACAAGAGTAGTTATCTTGTGGAGAAACTCGGCGACGGTTCACGCTTCAGGCACCCTCAGCTCGCAGCGCAACTCTCCAACATCCATATCACAGCAACTCTCTGGAAACAACAAGATAATAACAAATCTCCGCTTAACCCTGACGGTACCCAAATACTGGCCCACATTCCTCTCCATATCCAGCCATGTCTGCTTATATTCATCTCCGCACTCGAATTGGATCAGCAATTCGTGGAAGCCTGGTAGACGGGACAAGAATTCGCGGGATTCGCCAGCGTAGCCACCGTAGCGCAGTACGCTACAGTTGCCCCCTATTACTTTACGCTATAGTTTGTATAGGCGTTACGGATATATAAAAGATTTTAAAAATAATAAATTCTAGTTTATAACTATAGTATAGTATATAGTATATTACTTTAATAGAAATTTTAATTATAGATATTATATAGTAATATAATAATTTAGTATTTATATTCTATTATAGATAATAGTAATTGCCTTTAGATTACTCTATATTATAACATATCCTATTAGTAGCCCGGACAGATTAGTCCGCCAGATAGTTTTTGCCAAGACTACAACACTTTACTATAAATTATAATGTTTTAACAACACAACGCGTTATTATCTAATTAAGAAGGCAGAATTAAGCTTGCCCTTTACACCTATTAGAATAAGCAAATTTTAAGCCTATAACGCACTACTATAGCATATAATATCCTAAAGTCTATACTAAGCAATTAAATTAATAGAATTACTACCTAAGCAGATATATAATTAGGTACAGTAAAGCTTACTATAACTAAAGAGCAGACGCTTATATAGTATATCCTTAATCTAGATTTATAAGAATTTGCACTCTAGCTAGGTAAGGTAAAAGATATAGCTAATAAACTACTAGCTATATAGTATAAAGACCTTAAAAAATAATACTAGGCTTAGCGCTTTATAAAGCGCGTACCTAAGCTTAAAATAGCCTTTAATTAAGTAAAGAACTAATAAAAAATATAATAGAAAGATCTAGAGCTTATAAACGTATAGTTTTAGCTAGCAGAGAATATAAAAGCTAAGTATAGAGTGTAGAATAAAGACATCTATAACTTTAATAAAATAGGCTTCTAGATAGAAGTTATTAGATTAATAAAAGTTGTAACTAGTTTAGAAAGATATTCTTAACCTATGCTTATTTAGCTAGGCAACTATAAGTAAGTTATAGTAATTTAAAGTATTTGTGCTACTAGGTATATTACTTTACTCTTTATTATTTATAAAGAGCAAGTCTATATCTTAGCGTAGTATAAGGAGACTAGTATCCCTTATAATTAGAAGCTCTTAGTCTCTAAGACTAGCTAGACTAATAATAAGCTTAGAGTTGCATAGTTAAAGCACTTTAACGCATATATAAGGCCGCGCATAGTAGGGTTATAAAGATTACTTATTCTAAATAGCTATAAGAGCTACTACTTCTAGGATTTTAAGAATTCTTGTCTAGAAGAAAAAATCCTAACACTCTATA
This sequence comes from Laburnicola sp. R22_1, assembly GCA_014281115.1. Lineage (NCBI taxonomy): Eukaryota > Fungi > Ascomycota > Dothideomycetes > Pleosporales > Didymosphaeriaceae > Laburnicola > Laburnicola sp. R22_1. The sequence continues at coordinate 1,966,135 of JACONQ010000018.1, read as the reverse complement.
TACTAGCGCACTTATGTTATATCCTCTAGCCGCTTAATATAGTCTATTTTGCACTACTAAAGCTAAAGTACTTCTAGTGTATATAGGACTTAGCGCGCTAACATATCTTTTATATTAATAAAGAGAGCTTTCTACTAGCCTTTTATAATGCGTTTTTTAATATATTTATACTAGAAAACTATAAAAAAGCGTTTAAGGCCTTTAAACTTATTTCTTTAAATATATTAGTAGTAGTAGATCGCCTATATATATATATTTACACTCTACTTTAGAGTACTCTACTAGATACACTATAGTAAGCTATGACCCTAAATAATACCCTTAAGTTTAAATTCTAGTTAAAGCTTATATATAACTCTTTTATTTAGTCTCTACCTAATACTAAATTAAGCTACTTATAGCTTATAAAAGGTGCTAAACTTATACTCTACTATAGTATACTTTAAGAGACCTATATTAAAGAACTTAAGAAGTAGATTAAAGTTCTAATAAAGTAAAAAATGCGTAAAAGAAAGCGCATTTAGAAAGGTAAAACGCTAGGCTTTGCTTAAGAAGCAGATTTAGAAATAAAAAGCCCTTCTATTAGGGTAAAATTATTAAAAAGGGTATAAGGTAGTAGTAAGAAAGAGGCAGGTCCCTTAATACAACACTATTATAGAAGGTGCAAAGAGTCTAAATATAACATAAGGACCTATTAGATAGATAAAGAAATAGAGAAAAAGTTAGATATTACCTTTAGTAGCTTATTTTTAAATAGTATTAATAGTAAATTAGAGTAATTTTATTATAGGTTACTATAAGGCTAAAAATAATAGATTAACTTTATGTCACCGGGCGAGCTGCAGGCAGGTGACCCAGTTGGGACTAGCGCCTTGGCAGCAGTATATAGTTGGCGCGCAATACGTGATTACACGCCATCACAAGTATCTTATATTTGAATTTAACTACCTTTTATCTTATCTGTGACTAGATGCGTAACGAGTGATTAGACCCTTACACTTTATCTTATAATAGTACGTACTTGGTAACTAAAAATTAAATAAAGTACTACTTAAAATATAGTATGCTTTATTATAAATTATAATAAATATACTATATATTACCTATATATAGTATAGTAGATAATATATTATATATTATAGGAAGTCTTATTATAAGTTTATACTACTAAAAAGACTTCTTAGCTTTATGTAGCTGCTATAGCTATGTAAAGAGGCTATACAATATAAAAAGTAAATTAAATAGTAACTAGATATATTATAAGTTATAATAGGTTATTATAAGTTACTATAAAGTAACGTTAGTAGTGTTCTATAATAAGTTATAAGGGACCTCGAAGTTGCTAAGAAAAACTATCTAACCGACTAATTTGTCCGGGCTACTAATAGAATATGTTATTACTAGAAATATATATATATATATATATATGTATTATTTTTGTTATTTATTATTTTAAAAACTTAGTTTATATTATTATTATTATATTATTAGTATTAGAAAGAGAAATATTATAGACTTTTAGTATATAGTATAATACTAAAAGAGAAAGCTATAAGTATACTAAAAACGTATAAAAAAATAAAGTAGTTTAGAAATAGATTAGGCTAAAAACTATTTATTATAATTATTTATTAGCATATACAAATTAGCTCCTTATACTAAAGATAGTTAATAATATAATATATAGTTACTTATACATATATAATATAAATTTATAGCTAAATATAAATTAAATATATATTTATCTACTATATAATATATTTAATTATTACGTAAGACCTTACGGTTAGTTTATGCTATATTTATTCCTTACCCTAAAAATACTATTACTATTACTACTAGATATATAATATTACGCCCTTACTTAGAAGACATAAATAATAATATAGCTAGGTATAATAGCTAAACGCTGCTTAATATTAAAAACTATATAGTTTATACTAAGGACCTATAAGTAGCTACTATAGAATTAGATTACTATTGTGACGGCTGCGGTGCACAGAGAGCTGGCCGTAAGTCACATGACGACAAGGCAGCCTCGCGAGGCGCTAGCCTTTATGGGACTAGCGCCCCACTATCGCCTCTTTACGCCTGCGCGTCTTGTATCTACCTTTCTACCTTATCCTAGTGTAGCTGAAATAGAGCCAACCTATCCCATCAACACTCTACAATGCGGAAGCCCGAGCCCGTCCTCACATTACACTAGGATCTCACTTACTTGGCTGGCGACGGCGACATAATATCTAGTTAAACCGATCGATCTACCTGTGTGTACGACTTAACAACAACCAACCTCAAGCAGTATAGTACGACTACGCTAAGCTGTTAGTTCGTCAGAAGTACAGTTGCTCACCCGAGTCCTAATACCACCAAGCGCGGCTTAAAGGGAGTTGACGGACGGTTCGAAGATAGCACGCCGCAGCCAGCCAGAAGAGCTGATTAGCCTGCCGCCCTTGCTTAACAAACGAGCGCTTAAAAAGTACTAGATCTATAAGCCCTACGCGGTAGGCCAGAAGAGAGTTAACAACGCACCCCTGCCGCGAAGACGCGAAGAGAGCCATAGTGGCCCTGCCTCTAAGAGAGAGGACACAAAAAACAACCCCCTGAATCGACTATTAAGAGCACCGCCCGCTCACCCTCTCCCTACGAGAGAACCGACCACTGCTGCTTTACCTGCAGCACTAACTAGAGCTGCCCTACCAGCAGCACCTACAAAAGGGATATGGGAAAGCTCTCTAGGCTCGAGCTGAGGGTGGATCCTGAGGCAATCGCGACTAAGGAGGACCACACACCTCCTATCCAAGCTCTTAGGTGCCGAGCAGCCTACTATACTAACAATAAGCTCAAAGAGGACTAAGCAATTAAGCAGAGCCGCATTAAGGCACAGTATAAGAAGAGACCATTTACAATGCGTATAGGGCACACTGTCTAGGGAACTATAGAGTACAAACCGCAGGAGATTGAGGTTACTCTCCCCTAGCTCATGACGCTGGAACAGCCAGTAGTGGCCCGCGAGCTAGAACTTAGCCATCTTAAGGCCCTAGCGTACCAAGACCACGCGGACACGCTGGGCAAAGCGCTTAATATGGCTGAAGCCGAGCTAGTAGAGGCCAAGGACAAGCTTGCTAAGCTACGCCAGCTGCTCAACAACACGCTTAAGCAAGTAGCAGATAAGGACGAGTTAATTGAATCGCTTAGAGGCCAGGTAAAGGTTGCGAGCCAGCACAGTAAATCCTTCCTCTCTAAGAAGGCTAGCGGAGTCTTAGCCTTGTTACTAGCTGCGCACTCAAAGACGCTGCGCTTTACAGCCCTACCGCAGACGCCAATACGCCCTAGGCTACCTGGATTAGACAACGGAGCCAATACGCTGCCACAGCAGTCAACATACACGCTAGCAACTTCACTTGCCTCGCAACTAGCGATTAACTACAGTAGGAGCCGCTTAGCCTGTTTTCCCAACCCGCTAATGCTTAAGGACGGCAAAGAGGTCACCTTTAAGCAATAGAGAGACGGCCTAGAGGACAAACTGCGCGCTAACCAAGACTAGTTCGAAGGTGTCAACAAGTAGGCAACTCAGAATAATATTGTCTCATACATGCGCACGCGTACCGACGGTTCGGCAAATTAATACCTGTCCACCCTCATACGTACGATCCGAGCAAGCGATTAGCTGGTCGACTACCTCTATCTTGTGGGCCGCCTAGAGAAGACATACAGGGACCCTTATAAGAAGCTTAACGCCTGATATGCCTTCTAAGAGCTCCGCCTGCGAGACCTAGCCAACTTCGCTACCTTCTAGGGCGACTTCTTTTGTCTCGCACAGGAACGTGGCCTACTAGCGGACTAGTGAGTAGAGGAGTTCTATAAGAAGTTACCGGACGCCCTACGCACGCAGATAGGTGTCTTTCGCCAACAGCATAGCGAGGAGTACGATGTCTATGTTGACCTCGCCCAAGACCTCGCTAGGGAGCTCGCTATTAGCAACGCCAGGAGAGCGTTGGCCCGAGCTGAGAAAACCAAACAGCACAACCGCGAGCGACCCACTCCCATAGCACCGCCTAGAGCCGCCACTATCTAGGCGTCAGCAGATTAGCCTACCTATTTCTGTTGTTATAAGGTTGGTCACCTCGCCCGCAATTGTACGGACAAGCCTGTCGACCAGAAGGCTATTAAGCTGCCAGCTAACACTGACAACAAGGCATTCTATGACGCAGCAGACAGATCCTCTAACAGCGACTCGGAAAAAGTATCGCTCTAGGGGAAGTCTCCTCCCTAGAGCAACCTATAGGAGCCCTTAGCATACAGGATCAGCTATTTAGTGGAAGTTAGTTCATTCTACTATACCACATCTCTACAGGCGGGCTAGCAATTAAGCTAAACGCGCTCATCGACACTAGAGCCAGCAGCTACGCCCTAGTCCACCTTAAGTATCTACGTACGATTAAGAAAGGACTCAAGGCCCCAATCCACCGCATAGAAGCAATACCCTTGGCAGGCTACAATAGTCGACCAAATGGTCAGGTAGACGAGTATATCCAAGCTGACCTAGTGATCGACAACCACCGCCTCTCTACCTACTTTATCTTTTATAATACTGGTCGCCACAACCTTATAGTCGGCCGCAAGCTCCTAGAGGATGCTGATGTCTAGATTAACTGCAAGCAGAAGAAGCTTCAGTAGCCAGATGGCGCACAGGTTAACTGCAAGCGTGATATCGTTATCCCTACGCAAGGCGTGCCCTTAAAGATCAACCCCTCGTACTAAGCCGATGCCAACCAACGCGACAAGCAGATAGACGTAGCTATTGTACAGCGCGCTTGTAAGCTACCTCTACGCTCAACCTAGCGCGCTACCCTGCGGGAGAACCTTGGAAAGATGGAAGAGCAACTCCACCCGCGATAGACGCCAGAACCGGCTAAGCGATAACCTCGTCCCCAGCCTGTCTCGCGCGAAGACCTCGCTAAGGTAGGCCTCAAGATTAATACAATTAGAGCTGCTGCCTTTATAATGCACGCACGACAAAAGGACACTATACTAGGCCATATTAGCGTCTACGAAGTAAACCAGCTCATTTAGGATCGCAAGGACGCTCTGCCAAACCTACCTGATCAAGAAGAGGAGCTCCGCCAACTAATCGCAGAGAAGTTGCCCTTCCTAGGTTACGCTAGCGCGACCCTAGCCCACTTCTTAAAAAAGGACTTAGACGAGCTGCCACCGCACCGCGACAGCGTTAACCATAACATTGAGCTGACCTCTAAGAATACGTTGACGTCGAGCCCGCTGTATAGCATGTCTCTCGAGCAGCTAGAGCTCGTGAAATCGTACCTTGAGGACCACCTGCGACAAGGCTTCATCGCGCACAGTAACGCCTTGTACGCCTCGCCTGTCCTATTCGCTAAGAAGCCTGGAGGGGGGTGGCGCTTCTGCGTTGACTACCGCAAGCTTAACGCAATCACGAAGAAAGACGCCTACCCTATCCCGCTAATCCAAGAGACCCTAACTAGGCTCGCGCGCGCTAAGGTATTTACTAAGCTCGATATGCGACAGGCCTTCTACCGTATCCGCCTTAACAAGGAGGTCGAGGATCTAACTACTTTCCGCACACGATACGGCAACTACAAGTACTGTGTGCTGCCCTTTGGCCTCTGCAACAGCCCCGCGACCTTCTAATGGTATATTAACAAGGTCTTGCATAGCCTGTTTAACGACTTCTACACAGCATATCTGGACGATATCCTTATATATTCAGAAGACCCACTAGAGCACGAGGAGCATGTCGCTTAGGTACTTAAGCGTCTCCACGACGCCGGCCTACAAGCAGACATTAAGAAGAGCGAATTCGCTGTGACAAAGACAAAGTTCCTAGGTCTTATTATTAGCATAGAGGGTATACAGAAGGACCCTGAGAAGGTTACCGCTGTACGAGACTGGCCAGTCCCTATGTTAGTCAAAAGCCTACAGTCCTTCCTAGGGTTCTGCAACTTTTATCGAGCCTTTCTCAAGGACTATGGGCGCATTATTTGGCCGCTCACTAAGCTGCTTAAGAAGGGCGCATGGCACGCCTTTAGCGGGCGCGAGCTGGCAGCCTTCCAGCAAGCTAAGGATCTCATGCTGTCAGACAATGTTCTGGCCCACTACTCGCCCTACCGCTAGACGCGCATAGAGACAGATGCGAGCGACGGAGTCGTAGCTGGCGTACTCTCCTAGCTACAGGACAACGGCCTATGGCGACTAGTAGCTTTCTATTCAAAGACTATAAGCGGACCACAAATGAACTACAACATCCACAATAAAGAGATGCTGGCAGTTATCTACGGCCTTAAGGAGTGGAGATCTCAGCTTATTGGCCTCCAGACGCCTCAGCCATTCAGCGCCCTCACTAACCACTAAGCACTCGAGTATTTCTTAACTAAGCGAGAGCTCACTCTACGGCAAATGCGCTAGGCTATAACAGTAGCTGACTTTAACATAACCCTCTCCTACCGCCCTAGAACTGCCAACGTCGTAGCCGACGCGCTGTCGCGCAAGCAAGAGGAACTTAAGACTTAGAAGGATAAGGACTAAGCCGCTCAAACGCGAGCCTTCCTGCAAGCCAAGCAGCTCAATATTAGTATAATTCAGGCCACCAACAATTATCTAGCCTCGCTTGCTACACAAGGCCTAGAGAGCTGTATTAAGGTCGCGGCCTCAGACACCTTCATAAGCTCACCCCCACTTAATAACCCGCACGCTGTCATTAACCGAGCCCTTAAGGCTAACCGAAGCCATGGTAGCATACAAGCTCTGCGAGAGAAAGCGTTAGCTGGCAGCGCCACCTGGCAGCTGAACGAGCAAGGACTACTCCTGCACCAAGGCCGACTAGTTGTCCCTGCTGTTCACTTCCTCCGCACGCACTTGATCCGAACAGTCCATGCAGCACAGACTACTGCTTACCTAGGCAAGAGAAAGACTGTAAAGCTACTGCGGGATCGCTACTATTAGCTAGGCATGGAGAAAGACGTCGATACGTACGTCGCCGCCTGCAAGGCTTGCCAATGGAGCCATGTCCCTCGCGATCGAACTCCAGGACTGCTCAAGTCGCTGCCAATACCTAATTGAGCATGGCAGGACGTCTTAATGGACTTTAAGTCCTTCCCAGCCAATAAAAAGGGGTACGACTATGCCTTTGTTGTGGTAGACCGCCTGAGCAAGCGTTGCTTCTCGCTACCCTGCCACAAGACTACTACTGCTAAGCAAGCTGCCAACATGTACTACCGCTATATCTAGCGTGTCTATGGCCCTCTAAGGTCCATTGTCTGTGACTGAGGCCCCTAATTCGTCTCCGCATTTATGAATAAGCTATGCCGCCTTATAGGTGTTAAGCAGAAGCTGTTAATAGCCTACCACCCCCAAACTAATAGCAACACAGAGATTGTGAACTAGTACCTCAACTAGCGCCTACGGCCCTTTGTCAACTACTATTAGGATAACTGGTCAGATCTGTTGCCATGTATGAACTGGGCACAGGCTATTCTGCCGCACAAGACCACTGGCCTATCACCATTTAAGATCGAGTTTGGTTACTAACCTGTCCACCACTAGGATTGGAAGGAACGTATAAGGACATCCCCATCTGCCCGCGAGCACATGTCCTGTGAGGAGGCGCAGAACTATGCGAAGGCCCAATATAACGCTGTAAAGCTAGCAATAGAGATAGCTCAGAGAGGGATTACTTAGGCGCAGCAGCGGCAAGCGCGGCAAGCAAATAAGAAGCGCCGTAAGCCCAATTTTATAATAGGAGACCAAGTCTACGTTACGCCTAAGGGCTTCACGACTGGCCAACCTAGCTTAAAGCTTAACTAGCAGATGTACGGCCCCTACCCTATTATTAAGATAAGGGGTCATTTCTATCGCCTCAAGCTACCGCCATACATGCGCATGCATAACGTCTTCCACGCAGACTGTCTATAGAAAGCCGCCTTAGACTCACTACCAGGCCAGATTAAACCTAAGAAGGAACTAATTAAGGTTGACGGCAACCCTGAGTGGCCAGTAGAGGAGATACTTAACAGCCGCATCTATTAAGGGCGTCTGCAGTACAGAGCTTCCTGGACCGCTCATGACCTAGACCCGACATGGTACAACGCCTGAGGCTTCGCAGGGGCGCCTTATAAAGTCAGGGACTACCACCAAGCCTACCCAGAGCGACCTGGTCCTCTAGCACAGTTGGAAGTATGGCTACGAGCATATAAGGATGGGCAGTACGTACAAGTGACGGACAAGGATAACAAGGCAGCAAGTAAGGGGCTGGGACAGAGAACACGGACAAGGAAGTAGCTATATAAGACTCGAGGACGAGCCTCTCTTAGAGGGGGGTAATATAATGGCTGCGGTGCACAGAGAGCTGGCCGCAAGTTACATAACGACAAGGCAGCCTCGCGAGGCGCTAGCCTTTACGGGACTAGCGCCCCACTGTCGCCTCTTTACGCCTGCGCGTCTTGTATCTACCTTTCTACCTTATCCTAGTGTAGCTGAAATAGAGCCAACCTATCCCATTAACACTCTACAATGCGGAAGCCCGAGCCCGTCCTCACAACTATATTAAAAAGAATATAGATATTAGTAAGTAAAAGCCTAGAATTAAAAGTAAAAGAAAGATAAGTTTTATAATATAGATTGCCTTATACTAGTTTAGGTGCAAAGTGCTTATAACTATTAAAAATAAAAACTAAAAAGAATATAAATACTTTTATGTGTGGCGTTATTTTATCTACCTAGAGATAGGACAATAAAGGCTTTTATCTTAAATAACATAATAAAAAAGGCAGAGCCCCTACTTAGTAATTAAAAAGAGCGTGAAAAGATAAATTATAAAAAAGGAAATACTTTTATAAAACAAGAATTTAAGTTAGTAGCTATATACTACTATATAGCTTATAAGAGCAATTACTACCGAATATTAAATTTTTAATTAATAGCTATTTACTTTAAAAATAGTAGGTATATAAAATAAGTACTAAAAGTATAAAGAATATATAAATATAAAATTATATTATAAAATATTTATAGGTAGTAAGTAAAGTAAGGCTAGTAAAGTATTAAGGTACTATTTAGTGTTAGAAGTATAAAGCGTATATATAATTTATTATATATTATAATAATAGTAAAGTATATATTTAGGAGTTCTAAGTAGTTAATTACTTAGTAATATAGTAAAAGGTTATGGTTTATTTTTTTACGACTAAGGGGTTTCTAATAACAATATTATAATAATAGCAGTTATTCCTTTTATGTTATAGATACATAAAAGCGTTTTAACCTCGCACCGGTTTTTTCGCTTTTTTTCAGTAATTAAATTAGTTGAATTAAAATCTATTCAACATTTATCCCATAAGCTTAAGGCGAGAGTTATAGTGATAACTCTAATTATCAAAATCCTAATAGAAATAATAGAAGCCGGAGAAAAATTTGATTTAAAGTAAGCTTTTATTCTTTTTATGCGTTTAATAGGTTACCATACCCAACTCCTTTCGTACGAAGGGGCTATCCTTATTTTACTCTAATTTCCTCTAGAAGATAGAAACCATACTGTCTCACGACGTATTTAACCCAGCTCGTGTATATATTATTATTTAATGAGAATAATTTTGGAATATTCATTTTTCAGTATTAATAAAAAGGGTTAGCGTGGAAGCGAGCTAAGCGAGCTTGGCGGGCTTGGCGATAAAAGGTTATATGGTAGTATTAATTATATAGTAATATAGTAGGTAGGCAGAGTATTATTATTATATGTTATCTTAAAAGCTAAGGAAAAGATACTAAAAAACTTTAACGCGCTTTAGTTCTAGGGCTTAGCACGTATATATAATATTATATAATATTATATAGACGCTATAATATTATAAAGGCACTATAGGGGTTATTATACTATATATAAGATAATAGTATAATTAGAATCTAAATATAAAATAATAGTAATACCTATATAAGGTAGGTATATAGAAAGGCTATATATATAATCTTACTTAAAACCTTACTTACTAATTACACTAGTTCTAAAAGAGTAATATAATATAAGTAAGAAGGCTGCACCTTAGATTAGTAATACTACCTCTCTTTTTTAATAGTAACTTTAGTACTACTAAGATTCTTTAAACTATATATTAATCTTAATATAATTATTATGCTTCATTATACTTTATTATACTCTATTATACTTTATTACACTCTATTACGCTTTATTACACTCTATTACGCTTTATTTCTAGTTATTATAACTATTATAGTAATTTAATAGTAATTACTATAAATATAATCTAACTTATTAATATTTATTAGTATTAAATTATTAATTTAACTTATTAATATCTATTAGTGTTATTATAGTAAAGTAGCTATTATTGCTAAGGATATTATTACAAAGAATATTATTACTAGATATATTATTATATAAGATAATACAAGCTGTCTCGCTAAGAGAATTACTATAAAAAGGAATTTTAAAGGGACTACTATTTATTACTAATTTAAGGCCTATAGTTATCTGTTTCTAAGTATTTAAGTAGGCGTTTATAACAAGGATAGTAGTAGTAAAATATATAATAACATTCTAATATATAATAAGCTTATTAAAGTTATATAGCATAGTAGGTTTCTTTAGATTTTTAGTATAGAAACTAGTAATAAGTTAAGGGTAATTAAGTAGATTATAATAAGGCTCTTAGATAAAGTTATTAAATCTATTTTATATAACTTTATATTCTATAATACTATAGTTAGATATATATAAATTTTTCTAACTTATTTAAAGAATAAGTAAGTATTACTTTTACCTTATATTTTTAGTATACTTATCTAGCTGTATATTATCCTTATTATATATTTAACTATTAAGTAGTTACTGATTATATAGGTATAGTAGCTATAGGTATAAAATAGTATATAAATAGTCTATTTCTTTTAGTAAGTTAAGCTTATATACTATATTATAGTCGGCTTGCCAAATACCTTTAACCTGTTTTTTTTAGTTTAAGATTAAAGTAGGTTAAAATAGAAGATTATTATATACTATATACGGTACCTAATTCTAATTAAAGACTAATCTTAAACACTACCTAACAACGCGATAATAGTTTAAACTTACTTACACCCCCTAATACCTATAAGCTTCTAGTTCTAACACAAGGTTCACTTACGCTATACATAGCCCACTTAGATTATTGCCATTAGCATTATTAACTATCTGCGCTCGCACGTCGCTTATATAGCGTACTCGCTTAAATAAGCTAACGTAGCTATAATAGCTAGAAGAATCTCGCAGATCTATATAATGCTTTTATTACACTAGAAATTATTAATAAATACCTTATCCTCTACCTTTTACCTCCCTTCTTAGATTCTATTACTAATAAGAAGTAATTTTATCTACTAGGGCAGGAACGTAGTCTTCTTAGTTTTTATAAACTAGATAAGCTGCTAACCTAGCTAGTATACAAGAATCGCCTCGCAGATAGTTAGGTATACTAGGCTCCTATAGACAATTATCTTATAGACAGAATAGAACTCTGGCGTTATTACCTTAGCAGCAGCAGCGCGAATCTTTAGCGTATACTTTTTAGCGACAGTAAGTACTTTAGGAACAATATTAATACCCAGATAGATAATAGGGCATAAAGAGATAGTAATAGAAGGAGAATTGTTAAGAACAACCTTAATATAGCAATAAAGCGATAGTGTATCGAATATATATTACCCTTATACTACTTATAAGAAACACTATATACCTATTAACATATTAACTAGTGTTGTTTGCGATAATTAGGATAGCGGAGGATAGAGATAGATAACTACAGCGTGGCCACACTAAAGTCTTATCTCTCTCCTACTAAAGTTCTAAGTGACCTCTTTGTGAAAATTTTACTTATAGGAGCAGCACTACGCCAAGACCGCCAAGCTCGCTTAGCAGTTCGAACGCGCATTTTTATAACCACCTTTTTACACTTTTTTAATTACTAAGCAGGGGGCTCTGCTTTTTTGTTATGTTATTTAAGATGAAAGCCTTTGTCGTGCTACCCCTAGGTAGTTAATTTAACGTCACATATACTATATTATTAATAACTTATATAATATAAAAGGGTTCTTTATTTTTATAATTAAGTAAAGAGCTAAGCATTTTAGTCTTAAAGTTATGCGTGTTTAATATTATCTTATTATTAATTTTAAATAATAGTACTAGTGCGCTCTTTATATTAGTATACTTAGCCTACTTATCTTATATTTATTATAGATTATTATATAAAAAGTTATATAAGTAGTTAAAACAGTTAATAAAGTTATTTGCGCGTTAATAATCTATATAGATAGGTACTATCAGAGTGCGCTTGCTAGTATCTCTACTTACTAATTTAATATTATATATTTATATAGGTTTTATACTAGTATATAGTAAATAACTCTTAGTAGCTATAAAAGATACTACACTAGTTAACTTACTAATAATTAGTAATAGATTCTGCTATAGGTAAGTATAGAGTCTAGTTATCTTATTAGTAGTTAATATATATATATATATATATATATACAGTCGGCTTGCCAAATATCTTTTTTAACCTTTTTTTTAGTTTAAGGTTAAAGTAGATTAAGATGGAAGGTTATTATATAGTATGTACGGCACCTAATTCTAATTAAAGACTAACCTTAAATACTACCTAATAACGCAATAATAGTTTAAACTCACTTACACCCTATCTACACCTTATAAGCTTCTAACTTACATAAAGTTTACTTACAGCGTATATAGTACACTTGGCTTATTACTACTACTATTATTAGTTATTTGCACTCGCGCGCTAAATAAGCTAACTTAATAGTAATAACAGCAATAATAGTTAGAAGAATCTTATAGATTTATATAATACTCTTACTACTATGCAGCTTATTAATAAACATCTTATTATCCTTTTTTTATGTTCTTTACTAGATAATTCTACTACTAATAAGGAGCAATTGCATCTACTAGAGTGGAAATTTAATCTTATAGTCCTTTGCAAACTAGATAAGCTGCCAACCTAACTAGTATACTAGAACTACCTTATAGATAGTTAAGTATACTCGCCCCTCGCACTAAATAAGTATCTAAACAGAATAGAACTCTAGCGTGATTACTTTAACAACCTTTTTAATAATATCAGCGTAAATTTTTAGTATATACTTTTTAGTAATAGCAAGTACTTCTTTAGAAACAACATTAATACCTAAATAAAAAGCAGGGCGTAGGCATAAAAAGACAATAGTAGGAGATTTGTTAAGGATAATCTTAATATAGTAATAGAGCAACAGTGTATTTAGTACGTATTACTCTTATTCTACTACTTATAAGAAACATATCTATTAATATATTAACTTGTGTTATTTATAATAATCTAAATAGTGGTTTGCAACTTAGGATAGCAGTTTATAACTTAGAATAGCAAAGAAGAGATAGCTTATAGTGTGGCCACGCTAAAGCCTTTATCCCTCTTCTAAAGTTCTAACTATAGCCTTTTCTTGTAAATTAACTTTGCATATAGGAGCTGTGCGCGCCAAGGCCGCCAAGCTTACTTAGCAGTTCGAACAATATTTTTTTTATAATTACCTTTTTTACGTTTTTTTTAATTACTAAGTAGGGGGCTCTGCTTTTTTTGTTATATTATTTAAGATAAAAGCCTTTGTCGTGCTACCCCTAGGTAGTTAATTTAATGCTACATAACTATAATAGCTATATAGATTTTATTATTATTATAGTAAGATAGTAGACTAATAATAAAGTCTATTCAGATTAATTTCTAGTAATAGTCTAGAATTAGTAAAGGGTAGAGTAGGCTATGCTTTGCGATATAGTAGAGCTTACTATAATAATATAAAATATAAGTGTATATATAGCAAGCAATAGTATAGGTTATATATAGCTAGTACTACTAATAGCTAACTTGTTTATATATATTCTTATAACTAATATATTTAGTAGTAATACTATTATAAAACTACTTAAGAATTTGTATATAAAGTTCTTTATTATTTAGAATATATAGTTAGTTCTTACTATATAGTAGACTATTACTTAGTTAATAACTTATAACCTTAATTTTAAGTCTTTACTTAAGAAGCCTCTCTAGTAACTACTATACCTTAGCCTTAATAGTAGTAATAATATCTTAAACTATTATATTAAAGTTATAAGCTATCTTAATATTTTTAAGTAATTATACTATTTCTTTAGTAGCTATTATAGCTATAGTAGTAGGTTTATTATTATTAGCTACTAGTTCTATAGTATAGTATAGTATAGTATAGTTGCAAGTTATATACTAAAGTAATAATTTTTATTTAATAAAGTATAGATAGTAGTAATTATATAATATAAGCTTTTACTTTTAAAAATCTTTAATTATAAAATTATTTAAACTTAGTATTACTAGCACGTATTATTATTACTTTTAAGTAAGTTATTAAATTTTCTAGTAAGCGTGTTAGGTTTTATATTTTATTTTTCTAAATAGTATTAAATATAAAAGTTAAACTTAGCTAGAAATTTTCCCTATTATACTTATTATTAGTTAAGCCGCTTACTAGTTATAAAATACTTTAAAGCTAGATAGTTAGTAATAACATTAATAGGGTCCTAAGTTCCTAATAGTTTATATCTTTATTTTTTAAAGTCTTATACTATAGCTGGTAGCTCTTTATTATAAATTTTATAATTATATTTTATATAATAAGTATATAGTTTTTTTCGACTAAGGGGTTGCTAATGAAAATATTATAATAATAGTAGATATTCCTCCTACTAATGTATTTATAGAAAAGCGTTTTAAGGTGTTAATAAAAAGGGGTTAGCGTGTTATAAGCGAGCTTAGTGGGCTTAGCGCGCCTACTTTAACTAAAAAAATCCACATACAAAATATAGTAAGGCCACATGGCCGTATAATAAGTCTATAATAAGTTTTAATACGTCTTAATTATTTTTTTATAATATAGTGGGGTGCAATAAAAAAAAGTCACTTAAAAAGTTACCTTTTCTAAAGTCTTATAGCTTCCTTATTAGGTTACCTAAAAATATAACAAATACATGATTTTAAAGGGACGGTTTAGGGATTATACCTAGGCTATTAGCAAGCGCTTAGTCAGTCTAGGGTAAAAGTAATGTAGGGGTAAAATAGGGGTAAAAAAACTCTAACTTTAGAAGAGTATAACTTTTAATCTAAGATACAAAATTAGCTAATACTTATATATAGTATAATATATCCTTTTACTAATCTCTCTATAAATCTTTAGTATAGATTTACTCCTATTATTTTTAATTATCTTAGATTTAAGGAATTTTAGTAATCTATTAAGAAACTAGTAAGTAAGTAATATTTAATATAATAAATAGTATATTTTAGCTTATGTATAGGCACTAGATTATATATATATATATATATTATTTATAAATATTATTATTCTATTAAACTATTTAATATAGGTGCACTAAAATTAATATTAAAAAGTCTATAGTATTAGGATTACTAATACTTATTACTAATATAATATTATAGGATTACTCTAACTATATAATAGAGTATATATATATATACATAAAACTATATTTATATATATAGTATAGCTTATATAATTATGTAAATAAATTTTACTTTTTTTAATTAGGCTAAAGCGTCTATTAGATTATAGATTATAGATTACTATTACTAATACTATTAATATAGGTTACGAGTACTCTTTATATTATATATATATATAGTATTTATAAAACTATATATAAAAAGACCTCTAGAAAAAGACTAAGTCTACTAGTATAAAAAGGTCTATATTTTTAAACTTAAATATATTCTTTATTATAAGGCCTATTATAATATGAAAATTTTAGTTTTAACTATAATATTAAGGCCTATAACGTTCTAGTTCTAGTTTATAGTTAGTTAGCTATTAGTGAATATAATTTAGAAGTAAAATAGGGATAAGAAAAACCTCTAAATTTAGAGTAATATAACTTTTTGATTAATGCATAGAAATAGTTATTTTCTTAGTATAGTATAGATTTCGGTCTATAGAATTGTTCTATGCTTTTATATTATAGGGTTATTATCTATACTAGTTAGTACTTAATAGTGTAGTAATAATATTAAAAAGTAATAAAATAGTAATAAAGTAATATATAATATATTACTAATACTTAGTATAATACCCTTTAGCCTCTATAACAGCGTCATAACGCCCAGGTAAAGATAATATACAATTATCTATATCCTTTTGGGGAATTAAAGCCCACTCCTCTAGTATAGCCTTTTTAAAAGCCTCAACACTAGCCTCACTTTTACCTACCCCTAAAGTAGTATTATATCTCTTATTTAGTCTATATTTTAATAGACTCCAGACGTTTTCAATAGGGGCAAGATCGGGACTATAGGGAGAGTGGTGAAAGAGATTAATGTTCTCTTTTGCAAAGAAATCCAAAACTAATTTAGTTTTATGGATTTTGGCGTTATCTTGTTAAAATTGCCATCCTAGACTAGTATTAATATATAAAACCTTATAAATCATTTAAAATATAATATATAGTAATATATATTCTATTAAAAATTAAAAAAGAGGTAAAAGGGTATATAAGGACTTACCCCTTTTAACTATAGGTTTAACTATAGGTATAAGGATTTTATTTAAATAATCCTTATTAGTAAAGCTAGTAGACTAATTAGGAGTTTTAATAAACTCTAATCTAGATCTACCTCCTATCCAAATTGCTCTCCAGATTTGAATAGTAATATCGCGGGCTATTATTAAATTAGTATAATAGTTATTAAAAAATAAAATTATAAAACGATGGGGAAAAAGGGGGATTTTTCTAAGTTAGATAGAATTTTAAAATACTTACTAGAATTTTTAGTAGAAACCTTTTCTTTTCTAACTTTACTATTTCGTTTCTTTCGATAGTATTCACCCCTACTACCATGCCCCCTTTGTATTGCTAACTCATCAGAAAATATAACTTTAGAAAAGTCTATATTTTCTATATTTTTAACTGTTTCTTTAGCAAATAATAATCTATTATTAGCTTTTTTTTATTTAATAAAGGCTTTTTAGTAGCCTTATTAAAAGAATAATCCTCCTCTTTTAAGAAGTACTGTAAAGTTCTTTTAGCTACTCCTAGAGTATTTTCTAATAATCATCTTTTATTTTCTTTCTTAGGGCTTTTAATTAAATCTCTATTAATAACTCTTTTAGCCCTAGAGATTATTTTAGAAACTCTTCCTTTACTAACTCTTTCTATATTATAATTCTTCTTTTTCTTCTCTTTAATGCGATAAATAGTATTCTTTATACTTTTAAGGGTTTATTTAAAGTAGTAGCAGTAGTAGAATTAGGCGTTTTAGCCTTTAAAAGAAGAAGAACGTTAGATTTAAGTGTGGTGAATTTTGGAGCCATTTTAAGGATTTAAGAGAGAAGAATTTAAATCTAGAAAGATATTATTATATACTAAAAGCTTACTAAGAAATTATATAATTAGTGCTTATATAAGCATATCCTAAATTTTTATACCTAAAATATAAAAAAGTTAGAGAGAAGACTTAGCTTAAAAATTTACTTACATAATTTGCCGTAAACCTAGAAAGGCTAGTTAAAATTTAAAATAAAATTAAACATTAATTAAAAAGTTATAGAGCTCTAAATATAGAGTTAAAAAAAGCTTTAGATTTAAGGTTATATATGCCAAGACCTATGCTTAGTTAGCTAATACTCTATTAATAGTTAAAACCTCCTAAACTGTCCCTTTAAAATAAACAATTTAGTATATTTTTAGCTAATTTATTAAATAAGTTATAAGACCTTTAAAAAGGTAACTTTCTAAGTGACTTTTTTTTATTGCACCCCACTGTAAGACTATAGTAGTAATAAAGTTAGACGCATTAGTTTTTAACTAAGTTTTCTTATTTAAGTTAAAGTAAACTAAAACTAGTATAGTTATAAAAGCTTATTTAAGCATCTTAATAATAGTTATAGTAAAAGAGCTAGATTTAATAGGCTAGTTTTTTAGTGTATTACCTTCTATAAGATTAGTTAATCGATAGATAATCTAACTAAATTCTTTACTAAATTATTAATAAAAGTTTATAAAACCTAAAAAGTTTATATATTATTAAATAACTATAATAGCTACTAGTTATAAATTACTATATCTTTTTAGGATCTATCTTAATACCTTTAGTTAATAGAATAATCCTAAGGTACTTAATCTGTTTAACCTTAAACTAATACTTATTAATATTTAAATATAGGCCTACTTACCTTAGTTTATTAATACTAGTCTTTATATATCTAATATACTTCTTTTTAGTCTTACTATATATAAGTATATTATTTAGGTATACTATATAAAAGTTATTAAGGTATTATTATAGTATTTTATTATTATAAGTCTAGAAAGTGCTAGGGGCGCTAGTAAGGCTAAAAGGCATAATAGTATACTTATATAAGCTATAATAAGGTAAAAAAGCTATTTTTGTTATCTTCTTTAATACGTATATTATTAAAACCTATAATAATATCTATTTTGCATATGAATTTTTTTACTCAAAGTAGGCGCGCTAAGCCCGCTAAGCTCGCTTAGCTCGCTTATAATGCGCTGACCCCTTTTTATTAATACTACCTTAAAACGCTTTTTTGTGTTAACAATAGTAGAAGGAATAACTACTATTATTATAATATTTTTATTAGAAACTCTCTTAGTTGCAAAAAAAACTAAACTATAATAATATCTATAAATATATAATTTACTCCCTATTTTTTTAATAATAAGAATAAGTAATATTTACTAAGACATACTTATCTATAAAAAGTTTTTATAGTTATTATATTAATATATTCTTTAACTACTATAGGTTCTAGTTAGGTAAGACTATAAATATATAGTTAAGGTATTTTATTATTAACTAAGTTAATAGTATAGTTAATTTTAGGGTAATATAAAGCTAACATATTAGCCTCCGTTAAATTAAAATCCTAATATTTATTATACAGCTAATTAGGTAGTAGACGCTTAAGTTTATTTACTAAATATATAACTTAGTGTCTAGCCGGCCGCTAAGCACGGGGTTGCTATTGGAAGCCTTCATGCGGGGATTCATCCGTCTCCATTTGAATAATGTTGTTCAGTCTATATATTCGTTGCGAGCTACTCTTGGGCATGCCAGTATCATCACTTCCCCGACTTTCTCAAGCGTCTATCCGGGAACAAGATGGAACTTCTCACAGTCACTGCTACCCCGGAAGTGCGCAAAATTCAGGCGCACATCCAATTTGAAGATGACCCGCATCGGGCTGCTCTGGAGGACAACCCTGAACATGTCCATGTCAGTGCATCAACATAGGCCGCTATCTTCGTACGCACCTTTTTCTCTCATCTCGTCTGTTGGTATCCACGGACTGACAACCCATCAGTTTCTCGCTCTTTCCTTCGGCCTCGCAATTGGTTTGTTATCGTTCCCGTCAGCAATGCCCTAGGCGGAGAAAATGGGCTTGGCTGGATCGTCGGATCATGGTCTCTGGCATCTGCAGTATCCTTCTCCTTGGTTTTCACAATCGTCGGGTGCATCATCGCCGCTGTAGCTCACAACATTGCCACTCTCATTGCAGGGGAGACCTTGATTGGACTGGGCACAGGAATGGTCTTTGTATAGTATGCTGGTATACCAGAAATGTTGCCAAACAAGTGGAGGTCGCTGGGCCTCGGGATCTTGGAGGGCGGAATCGCTGCACCTTGGTATACTGTCCTTACTCCCGCACCCGGATTCTAACATGCTGACCGTTGACCAGGGGAATCATTGGGACGCTTCTTGGAAACGTACTGGAGCGCTATGCCAGCTGGCGATGGATATTTTACATTGGCGTCATTGTCGAGTGCATTGCTTTGGTGGGCACTGCGATGTTCTACTGGCTGAATCCACGACCGCGTGGGGACTTTGACAAAAGTCGCTTGCAAAATGTCAAAGAGATCGACTGGATAGGACTTTTCCTGTTTACCGGAGGCTTGACCACACTCTTAATTGGCATTACCTGGGGCGGAACGACAGCATATCCCTGGAAAAGTGCGGGCACTATCGTCCCGATCATTCTTGGTTTTTTTGGTTACGCTTGGGGCCTTCCTGTACGATTTCACGCTCGCCACAAACCCAATGTTCCCGTACAGTCTCTTCAAGATGTTCCGACAATTCAGTTTGCTCATCATCATCCTATTCATCTCTGGGATGCAGACTTGGCAACAATCAAACAGTCAGTCCAGAGAGCGTAGGGACTATTTGACTGCGTTTTCGAGGCCGCTGGACTGTTTGTTTGACTGCCAAGCTTTTCAGCGTGAATTGAGACTGTTTGACTGTTTGACAGAGTACGTGGCTTTTGGACTAATTGATTGACTGATTGATTGCTTGTTTGCGTTACCTATACTCAAACTGCTCTAGTTAAGCTTCGATTTTATTTAAGTCGTTAAGAGAGGTCTCCAAAGTAGTAGAAGCGTTAGTAGTTGCTAAACGTTTAATGCCTGCTCTCCTCCAGGACTTAACCGACTGTAGGGCGGAGATGAGATCGGGCTTCATACGCAGGCGTCGAGGGCCTAAGAGGTCTCCAAGCTCACTGAACATCCTCTCACAGTCAGCAGAGGAGGCTAGTATCAAGTAAATATCGAGCGCAAGCCTAGACAGCGTAGGAAACTGCTTCTCCTAAAGAAGCCAGTACTTGATAGGATTGAGCGAAAGCAGATCGTCCTCTGTAAGTGGTGTTTGGCGCTTCCAGACTTCGTATTCATCCTCAAGGGCCTCCTCTACTTGACGGAGAGCTGCCTTCATAGAGTTTTCGAGAAAGGCTGAGCGGCTAGCAGATGCTGATATACGTGGCTTTTTAGCTGGGCGTGGATCGCTGGGAGAGCTCCTGCCCGACTCAGCTGCCAGCTTCTCCCGATAAGATCTGTATAGCTTCATAAAGCCCTTATAGTTATTCGGCAACCAGTCTCTCTTATAATAAGGGCCATTTTTCTCCTCGTTGTAGTCATCTGGTACACTCCACAAAGCTTCTAGATAGAGCTTATAGTGTGGATGGAGGATCATTACAGTGTAGTATATCAGCAAGTCGTCAAACTTCTAGTAGTACTCAGCCAACTTCGCATGGGCTAGATTGATGTTGACTGCCAGGTGATCCTCTGGGGCATCAGGATCGCTGAAGTCCACCTTTTCAAGTCGTGATTTCTGCTCTTCAAGCTCGTCAAGAAGCCACTCAAAAGTAATAACTACTTCCCAGATAGCTCCATAGCGGCCGACGTGGCCTCTGCCCTCTAGTAGCTTTATAGCTTCTTCAAATAGACTTAGCAGCTTAATGTATTCGCTAATCGTCGCCCAGTCCTTAGCCGTCAATCCTCCTTCTTGTATAAATAACCTAGGCTCAGCGCGCTGCAATTGTGTATTGCGACGCTGCGAGGCCGCCTCTACTCTAGCCTCGTCAATCTTTATATGGGTGTAGTCGTCGATAGGACCGTGAAGCTGGGCAGCTCGCTCCATGGCCCTGTAATAGGAGTTCCACCGAGTCTTGACAGGGCGTATAAGCTCATAAGTCTCTAATAATGACTTGCCTAGCTGCTTGGCCTCCTGAACTTGTAGCTTCTCAAATAACTCTCGGGTTTGCGAAGTACAGATAGACGCGATAATATCGAACAGTACACCAATCGGGCCGTACTTTCGCCACTCATCGAGAAACGCTTCTTCTTCCTAGCAAGTAGTTAGCAGGCGGCAGGAAAGTGAGGAGGCTAGACGCTTAGTTTTACCTGTAAATTCGAGTCCTCGTTCTCAAAGGCTTCCTTATCTTTGCCCCATATCACTAATTGAGCGCTCAGGTTGAGGATATGACATGTACAGCGGAGTCGTCGATGGGGCGCCCAGAAGTTGTACTGTGTAGCCAGCGCGTTGACAGCTGCGTCGTTATTCGTCGCGTTATCAAGCACGAAGTAGCCAAGTCGCGATTCGTCGATATCAAAGATCTGGAGAGTCTCACTCACAATGTGGGCAATGTTCTCACCAGAGTGGCGGCCGTAGAGCTGCGGTAGCCCAAGCACATAGTCCTGAATGTCGCCCTGCTCGTCCAGATAATGTACACATATCCCAGTGAGAGCGCGCTTGCCGCCATACGTAGTCCAATTGTCAAAGGATATATGGATAAGGGATCGGGCCTTCTTCAGGTGTTGCGTAACGGCCGGGATCATCGCGTGGTATTCGCTCAGGATATGGCGGCTGAGAGAATTGTGACTCCGCCAAACTGACTGCTCTGCAATAGGATTAGCAGCTTCAATTAGCTGGCGGAAGGCAGCAGTTTCTACGACTCGGAGCGACTGGTTATCGGCGACTATCCAGTCAATAAGCGCGTCCCGGAATCGCTTCTGTGAGAAGCTTGATGCCATCTCATTTGCCACCTTCTGTGATACTTCAACACCATTCCATTATAACTGATGGACGATCGAGCTTGTACTCGGCGGCAGGTTGAAGCTTATCGGCCCATCCTTATTGAATCCGTGGCCTGGAGTGTTAGCAGAGAGGTGTGTACCAGCAGAGGAAGTTGATGTGTGTACGTCATATTCGCCACGCGGCATTTTGTGGATATGACAATATTTGCAGAGCCACCACCTCTTTTGCTTCCTGCTATGCCAGAGGCCACCCGTATTCGTATATCCAGCTTGTAAAGCCTCTCTTGCTGTCCTCTTCTCG
This sequence comes from Laburnicola sp. R22_1, assembly GCA_014281115.1. Classification (NCBI taxonomy): domain Eukaryota; kingdom Fungi; phylum Ascomycota; class Dothideomycetes; order Pleosporales; family Didymosphaeriaceae; genus Laburnicola; species Laburnicola sp. R22_1. The sequence goes on along the minus strand of JACONQ010000018.1, from coordinate 1,943,381 downwards.
TCGCTGTAGGTGTGGGACACGTCTCCACTCGATGCCGTCGAATTGCTCGTCGCGATTATCGTCATCTATTGGTTGGACTTCATCGGGCTCGTCATCGAGTTCGGGAGCAAGGGAGGGCGATATCGGGGCCGTATTTTTGCGGTTTGCGCGTGTAACACGCTCGCTAAAGACTCTTTTCGCGTTTCTGTTCATACTATAGAGCAGCGTAGATGTGGGAGGGCGCGTAGAGTGGAGAGTATAGGTGGAAGTAGCTAGGTGTTGATAGCGGAAGCTGTGTCGTTGAAAGTTTAGGTAGAGCTGCCTATTTAGGTAAGGCGTCAGATTTTTCGCTCTCCAAAACCTCAACACCAAAAGAGTATCGCAACTTTGGGCTATATATCAACATCGATTTATCCACCAAATTCACAAAAAAAAGGCTATATTTAGCCAATCAATCAATCAGTCTGGCAACTTTCAGACTGTTTGATTGGATAATTAGAGCCCTTCAGACTGTTTGACTGATTGCTTACAAAGCAATCAAACAATCAGTCTGACTTTTTCAGACTGTTTGTTGCCAAGTCTGCTGGGATGTCGTTCTACGCCGCAACACCTCTTCTCCCGCAAGGAACACTCTACATGTTCACGACCAGCGGCATCAAAATCGGCATCCTTTCCCTTCCGAACGGAGTAATATCTGGAATAGCCGGAGTCATTGGTCCTATCGTCGCTCACAAGCTCGGGCACATCAAGTGGCAGCTTATATTCGGGCTGGTCCCAAAGGCCACTTTCACAGCGGCTACGTCAGGAGCAGTATACCCAAACCAGCTCCAACCTTATATTTGGCTACCAGCTTTAGGAGTCCAAATCTTCACTTACATCACTATTCTTTCATACGCCATTGCGAGTTTGAACGTGCCGCATTCAAAACTCGGAGTCGCAATGGGTTTGCTGAGTACTTTCCGCGCCGGCGGAGGTGCAGTGGGGAATGAAATTCTCAATACCATCTTCAACAACAGGCTCGACGCCTATGCTGGTAGCGAAGTTGCTCCGGTCGCCATGGGGAATAGTCTCAGGCCGGACGACCTGCCCAAAATCATTTCTGGAACAATCGAGTACAACCTTGGAATTCCACATGCGCTTGATGGCATTCGGGGAATGACGGCGGAAATTGAGGAAGCGCTGCGAACGGCGGTATGGGGGGCATACGGGCATGCATTCCAGGTTACCTTCCTAATCACTTTGGCGTTCACTTTGGTGGGCTTGGCCTGCGGATTCTTCGTGGACGATCCAACACAATACATGACCAACCACGTTCAATCTGCCATGAGCGGGAGTGGGACTCACCGTCAGGACAAACATATCAAAGGCATGGAGGAGGCTGGGCGCATTGAGAAGATTCAAGAATGATCTTGTTTCAAAGATTCACCATTCGCACCAAGATTGAACGAGTGTTTTCCAAAAAACACCAAAATTGTATTCGGGAAGTTCCCCCAATAGAAGCTACGATATACTTTGTAGTCAGTACATCCCCTTGCTTTCAATGAAAGTCCCATGGGGCCCCAATCCGTAGACTTGCGGCATGTCAGCTCTTGCCACCTCCTCCAAGTTCTTCCCGTCCAGCGCAATGAGAATGCTGTGCGTTCCCTCCTGGTTGATGATAATAGTAAGCACCACACCGTCGTCTTCCTCGCTCGCACCAGGCCGTGCGACGAATACTGGCTCGCATGGACAACTTTCACCGTCTCTCGGCTCCCAGGAGATATACTTGCCGGTTTTCCAATCGCCTTTCGCAATACCACCATAAAAGGCACCTGACACATGTCGTAGGCCATTTCCAAGACGACCAATTGGAACTTTTGTACCTGGTGCAGGACCACCCACGGTGTGGCATGCGTAAACGTAACGATATCCTGGAACGCATGAGTAAGCTTTATTGATACGAGGTAGCTCAGCCATCAGGCCGGGAATGCCTGTCGCACATGTGGCTCTTCGAGGCCTGGAAGTGGGAACCTTGTGGTTGGTAACGTCATCCAACTCATAGCGCATGAGCCGACCATCCTGATATTGGCCTCCCGGGTCCACAATATTAGCGAAGGAGTACTCGGAGTATACAGTGTGTTCCGCCTCGTACGAGCACAAATCTACATGGATCTTCGTTTTCGCAGTTTTGGGATCAACGAAGTCATACGCGTTGACGGCATGGAAGAACATGAAGTGGGGACCCGAATACGTAGCCGCGCTGACTTTTATTAGCATTTAGAAATTGGCTGGATTGTAGACGAGCACACACTGCTTTCCAGTTTCCTTTTCCATCACAAAAAACAGGGTGTTTGCGTCCTTTTCCACTTCCAGCATCTCTGAAAACGGCTTTGTTAAATCGCTTGTATTCATGGTAATTGGCTAAAGAATACATTAGTCTTGATCTCGAGTCAGCAATCCTCACAGCTCACATACATTTCGAATGAATATAACATAATTTTCCGACATCGCGAGGGAATGGACGTAGCACGGCTGGCACGGTAACGCGGTCTTCCAAACATTCCGGGCGGGATTCGATCCGTAGTCCAGTGCAAAGGTATAGAGGGTTTGTTCTCCGGGATCGATCAAATAATTGAAAATCCATTGACGTTTCCTGTCCTTTGGCGGATGGGCGCAGATACCAACGCCTTTGAGATCGGCATCGATATGGCCATAATTCAACAATCTCTTCGGCTCCAGACTCTTAGCATCGCAAATTTGAAGCATATTAAAGTCGGTGTGGAGGATCAGTTCTTCTTCGTCGGGCTTTGATGCCGGTGTTCCTTTGTCCTTGGGGTTACCGCTTGGTGGTAGGTGAAAGGCCCGACGGATGACGACTTGCATGTTGAACTCGTCAGGCTCAAGGTCATGTTCTGGAATGTAAAGGGATTGCCATGGTCCCAATAGCGCAGAGCAAGGATCTTGGGCGTCTTTCAGCGGGGTATTGGCATTTAGGCCAAACATATGCGTTCGAACGTAGCCATCGCGTTTCGCATTTCGCTCCACTCCTTTGGTGTTGGAGCGGCTCATGTAGTGTACCTTGCCGTCCGCGAATCGAAATTTGTGTAGCATTCCCAGACCGTCGAAGAAATGTTGCATAACTGCGTTCGGCTTTGAACCATCCTCTGACAGAGGGACAACAGCTTTCCCCATCCCGACCCTTTTAAAATTTCAGTCAGCCGTAAGCCAAGTCAGGACTGAATAAAACAAGTACCTCGCAAGGTTCCCACGCAGCCATTTTGGCCATGCCCCTCTCGTCTCGCAGGTGACTTCATTGGGAGTTTCTCCAGTGTCTTTTAAGTAAGGCGGGATATACTGCAAGTCGTCTTCTGTGACGAAGAAGTTATTGTAAGAACGCTTGACTTCAGCCATTGCAGTGGATTTGAGGGTTCGGGTGATGGGTGATTCAACTCAAATTGGACCATCGAGCGTCCTTTTGACTGCGCAAGTCGGGGAACAAGCGGCTCAGTGGCTGCGCAAGTCGGGGAACAAGCGGCTCAGTGGCGACCAATTGGTTCGGTATCTCACGCAACCCGAAACGCCAACAAGGGGGAAAGCTTTGTTCATCTTGCCATGCGTGTCTGGGAGGCGTGCTTGGTCGGTTTGCTGATGTAACCAGGGGTAGGAGGCGTTCCTAGTTCGGGCGGGGTGAATCGGAACGTCGGGGAGTTTACGGATCCCTCCTGATTGGGTAGCGACCAGGTACTAGAGGCAACAGAAATTGACGCGTACTCGGGCCCTCTTGGTTCTCCGAAAAAATCAATTTTATGATTTTGCCCGCGCTTCGCGTGGGCTACTTACCCTAACAATAATTTATAGCTTAACAATATAAATTATACACCTACTATATATTTTTATTAAAACTTTATTAATTTATATTATATAAAATATCTAAATATATCTTTAAAGTCTTCTAGTACTTTACTAAGTACTAGTAGATTTCTAATACTATAGATTACCTTTAGAGTCTTAATAACCTAAATGTTTATATATATTCCTGCTACTATAACTTACTTTACTAATATCTACTACGCTTTTATAAAAGTAGCTTATAAGCTAGCTTAATTACTAAAGATAATTAAGGTATAGTTTAGTTACTTATAAGATAAAGTTAGTAAACTAGGTATTTAGTAAAAAAATATATAAAATATAAATAAGTATAACTAGCTACTAAATAAAAGTTATAAAAAAATTAATATATTTATATATATTATAGTAAAAATATAAGCTTTACTTAAAAATACTAGCTAATTTAATTATTATTAAAATAGTAGTTACGTTATATATAGTTACTATAAGAACTAGTATTAATACTAGACTTTAGCTATATATAAATAAGGGTAAATACTTTTTATATAACGTACTTTGCACTCGAGTCGGACACTCTATCGAGTCGGACACTTTGCCAAGACCCCACTAAAACGTACTATTAGCAATAGTATAACGCGATGCCTTAACTATATAATAAACTACTAGTGTTAAAAGAAGCGCGTATACAGCTTGCGATCTAGGCTATTAAATAAGACGCGACACTCTCTTAGCGACGCGCTGCAGCTATCTACAACGTCTCTTAAAGTACACTTAGCGACTAACGCGCTAGAAAGACGTTTAGACGCGACTGCGCACCTAACAAAATAAGACTTACTATAAGAGAGGAGCAGGCGATTGTGGAGCATATACTCGACCTAGACGCGCGAGGATTTCCGCCTCGGCTCGATGCTATAAAAGATATGGCTGATTCTTTACTGGCTGCACGCCACTATAAGCTAGTTAGCCAGAGGTGGCCTTATGACTTTGTTAAGCGCCAGCTAGAGCTTAAAGTCAAGTTCAATTGAAAGTACGACTACAAGAGAGCTCTCCAGGAGGATCCTGAGGTGATACAAGACTAGTTCCGGCTTGTAGAGAACATGAAGGCTAAACATGGTATTCTAGACAAGGACACCTACAATTTTAATAAAGTAGGCTTTATAATGTGCATAATATCAACTAGAGTAGTAATTACAGGCTCTAAGCGTTAAGGACGGCTAAAGCAGGTGTAGCAGGGCAATAGGGAGTGGACAACAGTTATCCAAGGCATCAATGCGACGGGGTGGTGGATCCCACCCTTCATTATCTTCGGGGGCAAGCACCACCTCTCCGCCTAGTATAAGGAGAAGGATCTACCTTATGATTAGGTTATTGCAGTCTCTAAGAACAGCTAGACAACAAATAAGCTTAGTCTACAGTGGCTAAAGCACTTTAATAAGTATACAAAGAGGCGTGTTGTTAGCACAATACATTTGCTTATTCTTAACAGCCATAAGAGTTACAACTCGTTCGAATTTAAACAGTATTGCAAGAAGAGCAATATTGTTACTCTCTATATGCCCTCGCATTCGTCGCACCTCTTGCAGCCACTTAATATGGGCTGTTTCGCGCCTTTAAAAAAGGCGTATGGGCGCCAAGCTAAGGATTTGATGCGCAACCACATCACGCACATCACTAAAATCGAGTTCCTGCCTTGCTTTATTGCTGCTTTCAAGGCTTCGTTTACTGAAAGTAATATCAAAGGAGGCTTTCGAGGTGCTGGCCTAGTGCCCCACGACCTAGAAGCTGTGATATCGCAGCTTGACGTCCGCCTGCGTACGCCTCCACTTTGTACTATTCGCGATACAGTAGTACATAGGAGTCGCAAACTCCGCGAAATAGTACATAACTTGGGTCGCAGTCAACGCTGGTTAAGCAGAGGATTCAAAGGCATATGGATAGTTCCCTAACTTATATAGTTGAGGCGATGGAAAAGCTCGTCAAAGGCGCTGAGATAATACCCGTTTTTCTCGCCTGACGCACGGGCTCACCTGGCGCACGGTTTTTGCCGAACATCGTCAAATGCTTTTGAAGCTACTGAACCTCACACAAATCTCTATATCGTCTAATTTTGAACAGTAGTAGGCAATTAAGTATGGCGAAAAAGTCTACTTGATTATCTAATCACGATATCTTGTAGGGAGGTTAATATGCCGCCCCCAACAATTTGTCGCCTGCGGGGCCTTAATGACCTCAACAACCAATTGCTCACTGCCACAAACCTTCTAAGGGACAATAGACTGCTGCTTCCTTGCTTTTCTAGCCTGTTTAGCAAATTAGATGTCCTTTTAAAGCTGCGCAGCAGCAAGCCAAGCCTGTCTATTGTCCTCCTTTTCCTGCTGCTTTTGCGCTTGCTCTTAAAGCCAGATCTCCTTTGCAGTAGCCTTTATACAACGCCTCTCCTCTAAAGCTTATTGCTTCTTGGCTTTCTCAATTGCCTTGCGCTAACTATCCTCCTCTTTTTAGAGCCTCTCTGCCTCTGCTGCCTCTGCCTTTTAAGTTTCACGCTCACGCGCTAGCTGTACCTTGTTTGGGCTCCAAAAGATAGCACCACTATCCTGAACTAGAGGCTGCTTAAGCTGGAGCGCTTTGCCTCTCTTCTAACGCTTCTTCTTGTTAACTAGCGCTTTTTTAAGGCCTTAAACCTTAAGTTTTAATATTATATTTTAAGTAGAGAGCGAGTGGATTGTTTGTGAGAGCAGCTTAGCCTTAGAGTCGTATACGTCGTCAACAACTGCTTGTAGAATCTTAGTAACCTTCCTCCAATCGTCAGCTATAAGGACAGACCTCAAGCTCTCGCTGGATAATAGTCTCTCAGCCTCAGTGTGGCTAAATCGTTCCAAGATGACCTCTGGCTTGAAGGGGTGAAGGCCACACAATTTAAAGCCAGAGAGGATATTCTTTGCAGTAAAAGCTTTCTCCCACGCAGTCCAGAACATGCGAAAGAAGTCTCGCTTAGTAAGTGCAGAGAAGGCTTGAGATTCCTCCATAAATCGTGCTACCTCGTACGAGTAGGCTTGTGAGAGTGGCCTGAACAGAGTGACGTCAAGCGGCTGCAGCGTATGAGTACTATAAGGAGGATAGACTGCTAGGAGGATCTTGTTGTCGTTGCAGTACTTAATAAACTTTATATTAATGTGGGAGCCATGGCCATTGAGGATAAGCAGTCGATACTGTCGCGGTCGAACCTTTGATTTAGTCTCTTAATCAAAGATAGTCTTTAACTATTAAAGCCCAAGGTTATTGTTTGTCTATCCGCTAGGAGAGGAAGCAAAGAAGGCTGTGTGTATTGTAGGATTAAAATCCTGCAGCCATGAGTCTTGAATATTGCCCGAGACAGCCTGGTAGATAAGGCCTGGGGATAGAGACGATCTATTAGCGCATATGCAAGCAATTGTTGTAATCTATTCACGATTGCTGTCCTGAATTATTTGCCTAGTTCCCCCCTCCTTATACCTCTGTCGAGAGAACACCCGCTTCATCTTTAATAGTACGCCGATGAGGAAGCCCTTCTTGTCCATATTGTAGGTGTGCTGTGGCTCAATCTTGTACTGCTCGATCTTACGCTTTAAGAGCTCGAAATAGAGTGCGTACTTAAAGGCAGAATCAGCTCTCTTCCTATCCTTGTCCATGCCATTCGTCTATTTTGATACTAGGTCGAGATGGTGACGCTTAATGAACTAATCCGGCCAAGAGCTTCCTAGTTGTTTGCTGCTTATTTTAGTAGCAAAGTTGCGTAGCATGTTTCTTGTAGGCGGTAGCCCTCGCTGGCAGAGCTCGTCAACGTATTGTACCAGCTCTAGCTCCTAATGGTCGTTGAGAAGTCGTTGATTCTTATATTGGGCTGCACGGGAGCCCTGTACACCGCGCCACCTTCGCGATAGCGTAGATTGTTTAACACTATACTTTTTTGCTGTCTGCGCGATATTAACTTTTCCTCCAAGCTCCAAGGATTTCAAAGATGCCAGCGCCTGCTCAATCGGGTCCATATTGGTGGAGCTACATCTATTTCAATTGTGGGGATTTTTGGAAAAGTGTGCGTCAGGTGAGCCCGTGCGTCAAGCGAGAAAAACGGGTAACGTGTCCGTGCGCGTGATGCACGGATTCGCGTGATACACGCACAACACCATAACAGCTCTACGAGAAATAAGGCTATAGAGCCACATATAGTAGCGAATATTGCAAGATTTTTTAGTGGAGTGCTCTATTAATGCTTGCGATTAACCTGCGCTACTGATATTTACTTAGAAGCTTAACGTTGCGGCCGTGCCGCGTAGTCTTGGGTGGAGCTGCTGATGCGGCACCTGAGGCCTCCTTAGTAGCTAGAGCGTTAACCACATGTTTCTGACGCTTGTTGCTTTGTATAGATGGCTGCGAGGCCTTTCTCTTACCCTTTTGGGCAGATTGTAGAGCTTTTGCTGCGTTAGCTGCCTCCTTCTAGCGAGCGCGCTCTGTAGCCTTCTTAAGCCTCTCCTTCTCCCTAGCTACTTTGGCTGCCTTCTGCGCCACACGCTTCTCCTCTGCAATTTTCTCCTTGTATAGCTTAGCTGCCTTCCTCAACTTAGCTGTCTCAGCTTTTTGAAGCTTCTGCTCCTTCTCCTCTTGCTCCTTCACAGACTGGCGTACGCGAGCCTCCCTAACCTTGCTTGGTGACTAGAAAACTGCTCCCCTATGGTACTCCTGACGTTGTTAAAGATCTAGAGGCTTGCCTTTCTTCTTATACTTCTTTTTAGTGGCAAGAGCTTCTCTTAATCTAGCATTCTCGTGGTGGAGTAACTAAACTTTAGCTAAGATATAGTGGAGTAAGCGACTAAGCTTCTGCGCGTCCTTCCTACTCTGTTGCTCTGTAGCTCGTACAAGGCGATCTAGCTCACGCCAGTTGCCCCCACTAAGTACTGACTCAGAGCTCTCTCGTGATCCCTGGTTATCATTCTGTGTGGTTTTCTTAAATCTTTTAAGTATAACTTCTGGGTTGAAAGGTGATATACTAGTGGCCTTAAAAGACTTAAGGATTATCTCTTCTTTAAAGGAGCTTATCTAGGCCTTCTAGAAGAGAGGGAAGAAGTCGCCTTTCTTAATCAGGACTAGGCCTTGGCTCTCTTAGAGGTAGGTTGTGAGCTCAGCTGAGTAGGCTGATAAGAGAGGCTTGAAGAGCACCACATTAAGTGGCTGAAGCATATGCGTTGAATGAGGGGGGAGTATAGCTAGGAGGATCCTATTCTAATCGCAGTAATCGATAAAATCCATAGTAACGTGAGATCTATAGCCATTAAGGATAAGTAGTTAGTAAGATTGTTGAGCTTTTGCCTTAGTGTAGCGATTAAACACCTGCTCAAGCCAGGTAAGGCCAATATTGTTGTTTGTCTAGCCTAAGGGTAAAGAGGAGACATGTACGCTATGCTTTCCTGCCTTGATATCCTTAACCCAGCTCGATTGTATGCCGCTGTTAGTAGACTAATAGATAAGGCCTGGTGGTAAGGCTGATCTATCAGCACATACACACGCTAGGAGGGTAATCTATTCATAAGAGCCATCTTAGAGAGATGCTGTAACCTCCTTATTCTCCCACATTTGTCTGCTAAACACTCGTTTTAATCGGCCAACAATACTAATTAAGAAGCCTTTTTCATCCATATTGTACGTGTGACGAGGCTCGATATCGTATTCCTTAATTTTGTCACCTAGGAGATTGAAATACAGACTGTATTTATCCCCTAAGTCGGCTTAGTGGCGATTGCTGTCCATACCAGCTGCCCATTAAGAGATGAGATGGATACTGTGTTGGTTAATAAAGCGCGTAACCTAGCTCTCGCTTACTAGCTCCTTAGCTATTGTTAACGCGAAATTTCGTATAATCTCTCTTATAGGTGGCAAGTAACGCGCTGTGAGCCTTTCTATGTATTTAACAAGCTCTACCTCTTGTTGTGGAGTGAGCTTTTGTTGGTTGGTAATCTTTGACGCGTGCGACTGTGTAACTGCGCGGTGCCGCCGCGATAGAGTTGAGCGTCCAATGCTATGCTTGTTAGCTATTTTTGTATAACAAAGTTTATCGCTAGGATCTAGCGAGTCTATCTCTGCAAGCGCATCGTCAATCGGAGCCATATTGGTGGAGTTGTGTGGTGTGGAAGTTTGACTGTTTTCGGGCCGAGCGTGCATCACGCGAATCCGTGCATCACGCGCACGGACACGTTAGGGCATTCTTTAGTATTAATGACTAAACGCAACGCCAAACTTCAAGCTGCTAATAAGGCCGCCACACAACATAAATCATATAAAAGAAAGCGATTGCAGCAAGAAGGAGTCCTTACAGTTAAAGAGGGCCAGCAACTGGCTACTCTAAAGGACTTTGGGGTGCGTCGTGATGGCAAGAAGGCAAAGAAGAGGGTGCGCACTAATGGAGGCGAATCCGCTTAATAGCGCTGTGGACGCTGCAGCAAGCCTAGGCATAATAAAAAAACCTATAGACAGCTTATAGAAGTAGATTCTGAATAGTTTAGCCTATTTAGACTATTGAAAATAGTTCATGTTGACTCTATACTATCGTGAATAGTACAGAACTTGGTGGGGTCTTGGCAAAGTGTCCGACTCGAGTGCAAAGTACGTTAATAATTAAAAATTAACTATAAAGCTTTTTATATACTACTATAAAAAGTAAGTATACTTAAAGCTTAGTTTATTAATAACTAGTTATTTAATATAATAAAAAGTTTTAGTATAGTACTAATTAGTAGATATTATTTAGTTATTCTTTAGTAAACTTATAAATTAAAAAATACTTCTTTAAGCTTAGTTATTAAAATAAGTTACTTAAGACTTAGGTATTTTTATATTTTATAATAAAGATATTAAAGCAAAGTGTATTTAGTTAGCCTTTTAAAATACTTACATATTTTTTCTTTTTATTTACTAGGCAGGGGGCTCTACTTTTTATTATATTATTTAAGATAAAAGCGTTTATCGTTCTACCTCTAGATAGTTAATTTAACGTTATATACTAATCCTAATTAGATACTATATTCTAATTAGATACTAGATTCTAATTAGATACTAGATTCTAATTATAAGCCCTATTTAAGCTAGTTTAATTATAAAGATACTAAGCCTAAGAGGTATATTTCTTTTTATAAGCTTTTAACTTTATATTAATAGACTATAATTATTAATTAGTATAAGCTTTTAGTAAACTACTTAATGCCTTTTAAAGACTTAATTAATTAGATCTACCTTATTTTATATATATTAGATATCTATTAAATAATTTTTATTAAGTTTTATATTAGAATTACATTTATATAAGTTTACTAAAAAGGTAGCACTCTATAGAGCATTAAATTTATGACTAGGTATTAACTTATAATTCCTTTATAATAAGTCTACTTATATTCTTAGGGTTTAGAAGCTCTTTAAAGCAAGTAAATTATTATTAAGTAAGTGCCTTTATAAGTCTATTTACTAGTATATTACTTATTTTTAAGTAGATAATGTTAAAAACCTTTTTATATACTTGTAATATAGCTATATATTTTATATATTAATATAGTGTAGGTAAGTAGTAATTTACTTATTCTCTTTAATAACTAGTTAGATTATTTATTAATTATTACAGAAAATATTCTATATATATTTTAAATTAAGTTTAAGTTCTTTAAATAACCTTTTTAGAACTATTACTTTTTTACGTATATACTTAAGTGTAAGTAGCTTAGCTTTAGTAGTAGAGGTAGTAGTTATACTTTAATAAGTAGTTTTCTAAAGTATTACTCTACTATAAAGTATAACTATATAACTAAAAATAATTTCTAAGTTTCTAAATTATTTGTAAATAATATATTAGTATAAATTATTAAATTAGGTCTATTATATTAGCTATACTAAATAGACTACTAGCGCGTTATTTAAAAATATATAATTACTTAATTAACTATAGTAAAAGTATTATTTACTTAGATTTATTAGAAATTATAAAAGCTTTAAAATAGTAAATATAATATTAGGCTTTAGTATAATTGCTATATATAATACTAATCTAATGCGCTTCTAATAACTTTTAATCTTCTACTTAGTTACTTTTCTAGTATTCTTTATAAGCTCTTTTAATAAAAGTAGCATTATAGAAAAGCTTTTACTATTTTTAAAATTAAACTTTTTATAATTTTATTAATATATATATTATAAATAAATAAAATTATTTTATTCTTGCAATCTTAAATTACTTAAATATCTAGAAACTATTTAACTAGTCTATAATTTTTAATTGTATATTATAATTTAATCTAGTTTTAGAGCTTTTATATTTTAGCTTTATAAGCTTTTTTAAAGAATAGAAGTACATTATTAATATAGAAAAGTACTTAAGTTCTATAATCTTAGCTTATAAATAAATAAAACTCTTTTTTAAGGTCGTAAGTTCTATAGACCTTAGTAATTCCAAGAATTTCTTATACTAAAGTAGTAAAAATTTCTTAAACTATATAGAGCTTAATTAAGAGTTATATACTTGCTATTTTACTTAAACCTATTTAGAAGCTTATAGATAACTAGATTTTTAGCTATAATATAGGTGTTTAAAAACGCTTCTATTATATTATATTAAATAATCTGTAAATTACATTCTACTATAATTACTATTATAGCTCTAAATAATTATATAGTAAGAATTACTATATAGGTTATCTATAATAAGTTCTTATTTTAGAAATTACCTCTTATAATAATATAAGCCTTATACTTTAGAAAGTACCTATTCTAATTAAACTTATAGGTTTAAACCTATTTAAATAAAAGCAATCATCTAGTAACCTATATTTAATTGATTACTATTTATATTTCTTTTTTAAGTATTTAGATTTTAACATAAAAGGCTTACTTAACGAGCTTTCTAGGTAGATAATTAGTAAGGTATTTCTGTAAAGTAAAAAGCTTTAGTAGCTTATTTTTATATAAATAGATAAAAGGTAATACTTTTAATATTTTTTCTAAGTATTACTGTAGCAACTACTAAGTTTATTATAGTATACATTTAGTACTTATTTTAGGCTTTTTCTACTTCTAAAATAAATATAATTATAAAATTATTTATAACATAACTAGTAATTAATATATATATATACCTAATTTACCCTCTAGCTAATTAGTAGTATTATTATAGTAATTATAATCTCTTTAGTATTAAAGAGGCAAATAGTCCTAAACGCTAGTATCTATAGCACTTTCTTAAAGTCTTTACCTTTAGCCTTTTAGTAGGTTATTTACTTTTTCTTGTATAGTTAAGCTTTTAAAGCTAAATAAAAAGGCAGCTATAAAGCTCAAAAGCTTTATACTTTAAAGAAATACTTATTAGAATTTAATAGGCTAGCTTATCTAAATTAGTATATATTTTAGTAGCTATTAGTTTCCTTATAATTTCCTAACCAAGTATACTTTATATTATCTAGCTTTAGTATTTACTCTAGAGTTATAAGCCTTATATACTTATTTTAAACTATATAAATTTTTAGTTACTTACTAGCTATACTTACTATCTATATACTTATTTTATTAGCTTTTTAATTACTAGTTTAGTTAGCTCTACTCTTATATTACTAAATAGAAGTACTATTTTTTGCTTACTTAGTATCTAATTACTTATTTAGTATAAAAAGAAGATTAAGAATATTTTTAAATACTTTTTTAGCTTATTAATCTCCTTCTTATATAAAATTTTAATAATTTATAGTACTTTTTTATAAGGTATACCTTAATTAGGTTTACTCTTATAAAATAATATTTTATTAAATATAATATTATATATAGTGATTACTTATTTAAGCACTAGAATCTATATTCTATAAAGGTTTAATATTTTATAACTAATTAGGTATCTAATATAGCCTTTTAAATTTACTTTAAATTCTTTTTTATTTTACTTTACTACTTAGTTTTTTTTTAAAAATATACTTAGTAGCTATAGGCGTCAATTCTACTCTAATTAGGATAAAAATTAGCTATTTATACTTATATCTAAGTAGGCTTATACTACTAAAAATACTACTTAAACTAAGTTTTAAGCACTTTATTTAATGCTTAAAAACTATATAGCTCTAATAGGCTCCTTTTATAGAAATAAGTAGCTATATCTATAATGTTTAGCTATATTTAAGGTCGTAAGTTTACGTTCTTCCTTATTTTAATAGCTTTATTAATAATCTTTTACCCTACTTACTTAAGTGCTTTATTTAGTTTATATATATATAATAGAGTATAACTAATTTTAATTTTTTATCTATTTATATAGTTCTTATAGGCTAATTATTCTTTTTAGTTTATTTTTTTATAAATAAGAGATTTCTAATAAAAAGATTACAAATAATAGCAGTTATCCCTTTTATTCTTATAGGCACAGAAAAGTATTTTAAGGTGTTAATAAAAGGAGTATTATTCTTTTTAAAAAAGAGTAGTAGTATTATTATTTTTAATGTAACGTTAAATTAACTATCTAGGGGTAGAACGATAAGGCTTTTATCTTAAATAATATAATAAAAAAGCAAACCTTCCTGCTTAGTAAATAAAAAGAGTGTAAAAAGGTAATTATAAAAAAAAGTGTATTTAAACTTGCCAAGGAAGTATAAGTAAACTTAGTAGGTCTTAGCGCGCATAAGCTTTTATATATAAATTTTTTATAAAAAAGCTACTTAGAATTTTAGAAAAGGGATAAAACTTTAGCGCAGCTATACTATAAGCTATTTTTTTACTATTCTAATTATTATAAATAATGTAAGTTAATATATTAATAAATATATACTCTCTATTTTGTAAGTAAGCTAAGTGCTAATAAAATATACTAAATACACTATTACTTTATTACTATATTAAGGTTGTCTTTAATAAATCCCCTACTATTTCTCTATGCCTTACTATCTACTTAGGTACTAATAATAAATTATCTAATACTAAAGTACTTACTATTACTAAAGAGTATACACTAAAAATTTGTGCAACTACTATTAAAGCTACTATTAAAATAACTATGCTAGAGTTCTATTCTATTTATTAAATATTTATCTACTATAAGAGATAAGTATACTTAACTATTTATAAGGTAGTTTTAGTATACTAATTAGATTAGTAGCTAATTTAGTTTACAAAGGACTATAAGATTAAATTCTTACTTTAGTAGATATAATTAATTTTTATTAGTTAAAGATTTTAGTAGGGGATATAAAAGAAAAATAATAAGGTATTTATTAATAAGCTCTAGTATAGTAAGAGCGTTGCGTAGATCTGCAAGATTCTTTTAGCTATTATTACTATTATTACTATTAAGTTAGCTTATTTAAGTAAGTATACTATATAAGCAGCGTATAAGCGTAAATAACTAATAATAATAGTAGTAATAACCTAGATATGCTATATATAGTATAAGTGAACTTTATATAGTTTAAAAGTTTATAAAGTTTAGATAAAGTATAAGTAAGTTTAAACTATTATTGCGTTATTAGATATTTAAGGTTAGTTTTTAATTAGAATTAGGTGCTATATATAAGTATATAATAACCTTTTATCTTAATCTACTTTAACCTTAAACTAAAAAAAGGGTTAAAAAAGGTATTTGACAAGCCGACATTATTGTTAATATAGAGTAGTAGTATTATTATTTTTAATAAATTATAATAATCTTAACTATATACTTATTTTTGTACTATTTAATTAAATTTAGTAATTAGTTATATAATTTCTAGTAAAGATTTTAATATAAGGTTATTAATATAGATTTTTTACTAAATTTCTTTTTAATAACTAAGCTTTATAGCTCTCTAAACTCTTCTACGAAAAAGTTAAATAGATTTTATAAAATATAGTAAAAAGGCTTCAGAAATTATTTTTTTAAGTAATTTAAGATTACTCCTATTATATATATTACTAAATAGTGTTACTAGTTATTTTTTTAGTGCTAATAATATACACATTTTAGGCATTCTAAACTAGAGCTTAACGTGCTTACTATTTTAAATAACTTAATTAAAAATGCTAAAGTTTCTTAGTATCTTCTTCTAAAAGATTATAGTATAATTATCTAATTACTATAACTAAAGAATAGTAGAAAAGAGACTTATATTTAATAAAAATAAAATTTATAAATACTACTGAGTTTTACTAAAATAATACTTTATATAAGAGTTTCTATATATAGTAATTTATTTAAACTAAAATACTAGATCTCTATCTTCTTTAAATAAGCTTTAGAGATAATATTAATATACAAATTTTTAATAACTTAAATATTCTTATGTAAGAGATTCTTTATATAAGTACTATACTTACTAGTAAGTATACTCTTTATAAGTTAATTTCTAGTTTCTAAAATTAAAAATCCTAAGTTCTAGCTTTAATACTTTACGTTAAGCTTACTTTCTTGAATAAGCTAGGCGTTAGAAATAAGTAATTATTAACTCAATAAACTATTACTTTACTATTAAGAATAGTATTTTATATAAATAAGTAAGCGCTATAATATATTATTAAGTATATTTCTAAGCTTTTCTATAGTTACATATTAAGAACTAATAGATTAATTAAAGTATAAACTATTAATTCCAGGTAAGTAAAAGTAAATAAGCTCTTTACTATAAGTATAGTCTTTTATTCTTTTATATTAATTCTACTATAAAGCTTTTTAAATTATAAAAATACTAAGTAATTATTAATACTTTTGTACTTTTTTATAGTAAAGCTAATTAGTATTACTCCTTTAGAGTATTTACTAGTAATAGTAGTTTAATAATAATAGTAGTTTAAAAATAATAGTACTTTAAATAATTCTATATATCCTTCTTCTTTTTATAAAAATACTTATTGCCTTTATACTTATAAGCCTTTCCCTTATTTAAACCATTACTATTTTATTTCTTCTAATTATTATTTTAACTAGTAATTATTATAAATATACTATAAGACTTACTATTAGTAAATTAAAACTAGTGCTTTTAAAAAAGTATAAAATAAACCTCTCTTATAATAGTAAAATTTATTATGGTAATACTAAAAAAATATTCTATATAAGATAGTAGTTTATACATTAGGCCTATTCTAGTGTAAGCTTAACTACTAGTATATTTAAAAAGTTATATACCATAAGCTTACCTTTTATATTAGAAAGCTTAAAACTCTTAGCTTTATTAAAAAAAAGGTACTAATTCTAATACTAAGTTTTAAATAACTACCTTTTATACTTAGCCTTTTTAAGGTGTGCTTAATATTAGGTACGTATTAGATTCTTTATACTTACTTCTATTAAAGCTAGACTTTTTAAAGTAACTTAGTAAGCGCCTATAAAACGGTTTTATTCTAGTTATTTATTATAATTATAGCTAGTGCTAGGAAATCTTAAAATACTATAGTATAAATCTATAATATAAGATTTTAAATTTTTATTATATTAATCTACTAGTCTTATACTTCTACTTAATATTTTATAATTTAAATATTATAAACTTTAATTTAATTATTACATATAGTATTATCTCTACTTACTATTCTTTTAAGTAGTATAGAATAAGTTAGTTAAATAAAATCTTATTTAATAATCTCTTTAGTATTAAAATTAACTATATATTAAATTCTTTTAAATTAAGTATAGAATTAGAGTTAGATAAACTAAAAAGGCTAGGTTACGTTATTAGTAAGCAGCACTTTTATAGTAGAGATTATAGTATTAGTTATTTTAATTATAAATATAATTTAAATATAAGTAAAAATTAGAAATAATTAATAAGAAGAAATTAAAGTAGATAAATTTAAATTCTAATATATAAGCGTATAGAGAGAATTAGGCTATAATTTTAAAGCGCTAGACTTATAATTATAAAAGAAAAATAAGCTAGAATTTTAGATTTAGTATGTAAAGTAAATAAAATTACTATATAAAAAAAGAAGCTAAAGGGCTAAACTATATATATACTTATGAAAAGAAGTAGAACTAAAATAGTACTTCTTACCTAATTATAGGCATAAATTATACCTAGTTAAAGCCTTATTTTTATAATAAAAGCTTTATTTAGTACTTTTATAGCTTAGCTAATAGTAGAGGTATATTTAGAAAATAAGCCTATTTATTTATATTAAACCTTTTATAATCTTTTTACTCTAAGTTTTATATATAAGTATAATTTTTTAAGCTTACTTATTATATATAACCTTAATCTTTAAAAACTATTTTACTTTTCTTTACTCTTTAAAAGTATACCTTTTCTTAATTACTTTTATGAGAGTAAAAGCTTTATTTTAAATATTTTTATAATATATAAAATGAATATTATTTATATAAAATAAAATTATAATTTTTTACTTATAATTAAAGAATAAGTAAGGTTCTTTTTTAAAGTAATTAGGCTAAGCTCTAAAAAAGTTCCTAACTAATATGCTATTATAGATTAGGCCCAATTCGTAGTAAAATAAGTTTAGTATTAAAGTTGCTAGTCTAAATTAGTAGCGCAAATAAGAGCAATTTATAAAAACTTAAGGGCTAATCTAAACTATAGTAATAAGTTCTTAGAAGAAATTTTATATATAAATATTACTTAGTAGTATAAGAAGTACTAATTTCCTATTTTATATCTTTTATTTTTATATTAGTAATAGTTAAGGTAAAAGATAGACTTTAGTAGTAATAGAGTTCTACTAAAATATATAATTGCCTATAGTAATATTAATATTAACACAACTAAGCACAATCTAAAGTAAAAAAAAGGTAGCTAAACCTAATTACTACTATTATTGAAAAATATTTTAAAGAACTTTTAATATCTTTATAAGTATAAGGTACTTATTTCTAAAAAGTATACTACTAGTATATAAAATTTATATATATATCTATATAATTATTTTACTATAATGAGTAATAAAAAGAAGAGGATTATAGAGCACTATAGGTACTAGTAGATTAAAAAGCCTCGGGAGGTTAAACTACTCCCATCGCTAGAAGAACTACTTAATAGATTATAGTGCAATAAAGGCAGTTGCAACTTTATTATAATTAATATTAATAAACTATGGAAGTATTATAAAAAAACATACGCTATTCTAAAAAAATATAAGTGCGCTTTTTTAAAATATTAAGGTATAAATATTTTTTAGAATAGTAGGCCATAGTAATAGTTTATTATTAGCTTTAATATATAGTATAAAGACAATAAAATAAAAATAAAGTAAATTAGCTACTAGAAAAATAGAGGGTAATAAAGCAGTTTAAAGAAGAAAAGGTAAAGATAATAGAGATAAATATAATAAAAATAAATAAAACTAGCTAGTTTAAGTGCACTAGCTAGGTAGAGCATCTAAAGGGCTATAATTTTCTTATTTTAACTAATATAGCTAGGCTTCCTAACATAAAGAAGTCTATTTTATAATAAGTAGTATAGGTGCTAAAACCTATTATAAAGTATAGTGTTAAGAGACTAGCTACCCTTAAAAAAAAGTTAAAGTGCTAGCTTAGAAGTATAAAGCTTTAAAAGATAGACTAAAGACCTCTTAGCTAGCTATAGAATTTAAAAACTTAGGTCTATTATAGCTACTATATAGCTTACTTTATATACTATCTTTTATATATTATTTAAGTAAAGAAGAATACTAGTAGTAGTAGTAAAAATAATAATCTTAAAGGTTTACTAGAGTAAAATTAAACTATAGAGCCTACTATAAATACCTACTAGCTATTCCCCTAGATAAAGAAGTAAAAGAGACTAGCTAAGATGCTTCTTAAAGCTATAGAGGAGAATAAAAGCAAAAAGGCACTACTAGAAAAAAAGGCTAATAGGTCCCTACTAGCACTTTTAAAGTCTTTTATCTTTATTACTATAAATAACTAGCTATATAGTAGTAGACTAATTTACTTTCTAGCTATACTTAGTATTAATACTAAGATAGAACGTTTATATATAGTAAAGTACTTTTTTACTATTTTACTAGGTTAGTATACTATATAAAAGTACTAAGTATAAAAATTCTACTTTCTACTACTTTTTAAAACTAGTAAGGTGTTTTATAGTATTAGCACTTCCATTAGTAATAATATAGCTATTTAGCTAATAGCTCTTTTAGTTTTATAAGTAAGATACTTAGTCTACTTACCTATAGTAAAAGTGTTGCTTTTACCTAGAGTAACACTAGTAATATATCCTAGTTAAAAATAGATAGACTTTCTACATATTTAGGCGCCTAATTATATTAGCCCTACCTAATATACTATTATAGATTGGGCCCAATCTATAGTAAAATAGGTTTAGCGTTAGGATTACTAGTCTAAATTAGTAGCGTAAATAAGGGCAATCTATAAGAACTTAAGAGCTAATCTAAACTATAGTAATAAGTTCTTAAAAGAAATTTTATATATAAATATTACTTAGCAGTATAGAAAGTACTAATCTCTTACTTTATATCTTTTATTTTTATATTAGTAATAGTTAAAGTAAAAAGTAGGCTCTAGTAGTAATAAAGTTCTACTAAAACATATAGTTACCTATAGTAATATTAATATTAACACAACTAAGCATAACCTAAAGTAGAAAAAAACAGCTAAATCTAATTACTACTATTATTTAACAATATTTTAGAGAACTTTTAGTATTTTTATAAGTATAAGGTACTTATCTATAAAAGGTATACTACTAATATATAAAATCTCTATATATATCAATATAATTATTATACTATAGTAAGTAATAAAAGGAAAAGAATTATAAAACACTATAGATACTAGTAGATTAAAAAGCCTAAGAAGGTTAAACTACTCCTACTAGTAGAACTGCTAATTAAGGAGCTAAAAAAGCTACTTAATAGGTTATAGTGTAATAAGGGCAGTTGCAACTTTATTATAATTAATATAATAAACTATAAAAGTATTATAAAAAAATACAAGCTATTCTAGAAAAGACATATAAGCGCGCTCTTTTAGAACGTTAAAATACAAATATTCTTTTACAATAGTAGACTATAGTAATATTTTATTATTAGCTTTAATATATAGTATAAAAATAATAAAATAGAAAATAAAATAAATTAGCTACTGGAAGAATAAAGAGTAATAAAGCAGTTTAAAAAAACATAAGTAATAAAAGCAAATATAGCAAAAATAAACAGAACTAGCTAGTTTAAGCGCACTAGCTAAATAAAGCACCTAAAAAGCTATAATCTTCTTACTTTAGCTAATATAGCTAGACTTCCTAATATAAAGAAGCCTACTCTATAGTAAGTAGTATAGGTACTAAAGCTTATTATAGAGCGCAGTATTAAAAAACTAGCCACTCTTAAAAAAAATTAAGGCGCTAGCTTAGGAGTATAAAGCTTTAAAAAATAAACTAAAAACCTCTTAGCTAGCTATAAAATTTAAAAATCTAGACCTACTATAGCCGCTATATAGCTCGCTTTATATACTATCTCCTATATATTATCTAAGTAGAGAAAAATACTAATAGTAGTAGTAAAAATAATAACTTTCAAAGTTTATTAAGATAAAATTAAATTCTAAAGTTTACTATAAATACTTACTAGGTATTCCCCTAAATAGAAAAGTAAAGAAAACTAGCTAAAGTGCTTCTTAAAGCTATAGAGGAGAACAAAGGCAAAAAAGTACTATTAAAGAAGAAAACTAATAGGTTCCTACTAGCACTTTTAAGGTCTTCTATCCTTATTACTATAAATAACTAGCTATATAGTAATAAACTAATCTACTCCCTAGCTATATTTAGTATTAATACTAAAATAAAACATTTATATATAGTAAAGCACTTTTTACTATTTTACTAAACTAGTAGAGTATCTTATAGTATTAGCACTTTCTTTAGTAATAGTATAACTATTTAGCTAATAGCTCTTTTAGTCTTATAAGCAAGATGCTTAGCCTACTTACTTATAGTAAAAGTATTACCTTTGCCTAAAATAATACTAGTAATATATTTTAGTTAAGAAATAAATAAACTTTTTATCTATCTAAATACCTAATTATATTAGCCTGCTTTTACTAAATAGTACGAAGTTTTATTTTAAATATAAAAATATAATATAGTAGAACCTTCTTTAAACTAAGAATTAAGGTAGTTAATTTTGTATTCTACTTAAATATATTTAGAATACTATAATCTTTTAGTAATAGAGAGCTTTCTTTATTATATAGGCAGGAAACTAGTTTTAAAATAAGCTAGTATAGATACTAGATAAAGTAAAGGCAGAATTCTAGCTCTATAATAGTAAATCTAGGGGATAAAGTATAAAGAAGGTAAAGTAGTACCTATAGTAAGTAAATAGGTATTTAACCCTACTACTACTAAGCGTTTATATAATCTTTAGCTAGCTAAATAAAAGTACTAAGACTACTTTTCTATACTTTTAAAATAGTCTTCTATATAACTAGAATATTTTTATTCTAGATAGCTAAATTATAATAGTAACTTACTACTAGAAGTTATAGTTATAGTAAAATAAGCTTAAAATTATTTTCTACTTCCTTTCTTACTATTTAAGCTAAGTTATAGCTATATACTTAGTCTATTTTTAACTATTTTAAAAATACCTTAAGGTGTAGGTTATAAGGGGCTACTTTAGCAACTACCTATAGATAGAAAGAAAAAGGCCTTAGAACATAGTCTAGCTAATATAAGCCCTAGAAATAAAAACTATTATCTATCTAGACATTAAGCTATTTATATAGGATTATTACTATACTACTAGAGAAATTAGTAAAAAAATAGTAAGAAATCTATTTAGAACTAAATACTAAGATAAGGTTAAAAAAATCTACTAAAGCTCTAAAATACCTATATAACTAAAATTAGCTTTAAAAACTATAGTATACTAATAGATATTTTTTAGCACCTTAGTATCTACTTTATTAATATCTTTAGGCCCCTTAGTAATATATAGTATTACTTCCTTAGCCTCTATATACTAATATAAAAGCTATAGGCTCTTAGGCGTGCCCCTTTAGCACTGCAAAGTAATAAAAGATAGGCTTATAACTTTAGCTAGCTTAATAAAGCTAAAGGTGCACCTAATTTTAGTCTAAAACTAATCTATTTTAAGCTAGCTACCCTACTACTCTATAATAAAGGCAAAGCTATCTAAATTATTATATAGTAGATACTAAGTAAAATAAAGATTTAGTTTATACTATAAAAGCAAAAGTAAGCCCTATATATAGTATTTAATAGCTAAAGCCCTTTAGTAGTAATACTTTTAATAAAAAATAGTAAGTTACTACTCTTTAGTATGCTAGCCTATATATCTAATTCTAAAATTACTATAATAGTAGTATTTTATAAGGCCCTACTTTAGAATTTAGTATAGTAGATATAAGACTATAGTATCTACTATCTAGACTTGACCTTTAAAAGTAAAGTTTATACCCCTCTAGTATTTATTAGTATAAATGTAGCGAAGAATATAAGTTATAATAGTAACTTTATAACTTATATATAGAAACTATATAGGTGAAGTCTACTATAGTATATTATAATAAATAAGTTTTATTTTATTTTTATAGTAAGCCACTAGCGTAAAAAGCTAATATACTTCAAAACCTAAAATTAATATTTTACTCTGTTATACTACTTACTATAACTCTTCTACCTACTAAAAGTATAAGCTTATAGTAGGTATAGCTATAGAACTTTATACTACTTATATTAGGGCAGCTACTATCTACCTTTAGATATACTACTATATTACGCTATATAGGCATAGATAAATCTAAAAAAATACTTAAAGCTATCTAGTACTAAATATAAAGGCTATAGGCTATAGTACTAGTAGAAAGAAGCATTATATACTACTATACTAAAAATCTATATAAGTAGTTAGCAGCTAAGCTAAACTATAGCTACTACTATACTAGTAATTCTAACTAAATAGGTAAGCTAGCTATCTAAGTAGTAAAAGAGGAGCTAATTATAGCTATATTAGCCCTAAAAATTTGTATTAACTATATATATATTGTCTATATTCTTTATATAAATATACCCTAAAGTATAATTAACTTTACTTAAGAAACTAGATATAGGGGTTGTAATAGTAAGTAGATTAACTTTATTATTATTACTAGCTAGACTTCTATTACCTATAAAATAGAGCGCTTAGTAAATAATCTAAATATATAGGTAATAAGTATATTCTTACTAGTAAAAAGTTACTACTATACTTAAATAAGTAGCTACCTAAATAGTAAGCCTATAGTCTATATAGATATTAGCTTAGCTAGCTATAATTACTATAGCAAAGAGTAAGAGAATTACTAAAAAGTGTAGTAAGTAGCTAGTCTTACCTAAAGTAAAATATAGGCTACCCTAATAAAGCTAAAAAAAGACTATATAGTTTACTAGTACTATAAATATATCTATAGTAACTATATAATAAACACCTATATTAAAAAAATATTACTAAGGTTGCTTTTAAAAGCTAAGGCCTTTTTTTAAAAAAGGCAAAGACGGCTATATATACTACTATTACTAAATTAATTAAAAGGACTACACTATATAAAAGGATAATAAAAACCCTTACTAATAGTTTTATATTATACTACTATTACTACAGTATATACAGCTATAACTAAATACCTATAAAGCAATAAAGGAATATAGCTTTTAGACAACTTAAAGAAGTAGGCTCTAGTAAAATATAATATCTAGCTAAGAAAACGGCATTTTTAGTATATATAGAGTAAGTATATAAGTAATAGAATAGTATTAGTAATCTAACTAGTAGCCCTTACTACTTAAAAGCCCCTAAAATTAAGTATAAAATAAAAAAGGGCTAGCTAGTAAAACTTCTACTAGTACTTTCTATACTCTTTCTCTTTATACTAATACTATATACTACACATAGCTAGCTATTCTCTATACTACTACCTATAAAAAAATATAATAAGGTCAGTAGACTTACTTCTATTATTGGTATAATAAAAGTAGGGCCTAATTCTTAATATATCTTTTCCTCTCCTCTTACTAAAACCTACTACTACTAAGATATAAATAGTTCTAGTAGAGTTAGCTAGCGCAGCTACTTTTCTAGTAAGGTACTATTTACTAGTTTCTTCTGCTCTAAAAAGCTATTATTAGTACTACTCTTTTTTTTTACTACCTTCTCTAGTGCTAACCTACTAGTACCCTTAATTAAACTACATAAAATAGCCTTAAGTTTTAGCTACTTTTTTAACTGCCTACTAGTATTGTATACATCTAAATTAACTCTCTTTACTAACCTAAGCTATAGAAGTAATAGTTTAATACTAAGACTAGCCTATAACTAAATATTAGAAATAGCACTATATAGTATAAGGTAGAAAATACCTTATTTTAGTGTATTCACTACTATAAGCTACCTTTTAGCTATATATAGGCGCTCTCTATACTAGTTTTAAACTTTAGTAGTATTCTTAAAACTAAGTTTCTTTATTATAGCACTAATTGCCTAGCTCTTAACCTCTTTTAGCGCCTAACTAACTTACTTTTATATCCTAATTTCTTTTTACTAGTAACTATATCTAAAATAGGCTATTATTTATTTGTATTAAATATATATAAAGTCTAGCTACTTTTTAAACTACTTACTACTTACTTATATAGACTATAAGACTTTACTATAATAAAATAGCAAAGTACCTAGACCTTACTCTAAAATAAGAAAGAACTTACTAGTATCTAGCACTATAAATAAACTCTCTAGCTACTACTCGTACTATAGAAAAGTAATAGTAGACTACTATACTACTAAAGTGCTAATAGCCCTAGCCTTTATAAGTATACCTAAGTAAGCTATATAAGGTTTATTTAGCTTTATAAATATATTACTCTAGTAAAGTAACTACTTTAAAAGCTAGACTATCTAAATCTTATCTATTTTTTAAACTAAGTTATATACTATCTATTTTTCTTAGATACTTTTATATATAGCTCTAGTAAACTAATATTTTACTTCTAATTAGCTTATACTCTTATAAACTTTCTATTCTAAACTAGCTTAATATAGTAGTTTTAATTAGTAGTAGTTATAATTAGTAGAAGTAGATTAGATAGCTAAAAAGAGGCAGGTACTACTTACCCTAAAGTAGATATAGTAAAAACCCTACTAGCTACTAGCTTCTCTTTTATAGTACTATTAGTAGCAGCTATAGTAAAAGATAAGAATTTCTAGTAGTTAAGGATTTTTTTTATACACCCTCCTTTTTTTATATACTTTTAGTAAAAGTAATCCTAGTATCTAGTTAGTATAGTTGCTTTATAAATAATAGAATTAACTAAGTAAATAGTTGCTTAGCTACCTAGTAGATAGAAACTTCTATCTAGCTATTTAGGGTACTAGTAGGCACCTAGATAAAAAAAAAGGAAGGTTCTAGAGTAGGGGTCTTACACTCCTACTGCAATATCTAAATAGCCTAAACTAGTACCTTCTACCTACTATTAGACCAAAAAAAAGTAGTAGGGTTTTTTAAAGAAGCTATATAGCAGATAGTAGGAAATATATAATAAATACTAAATTATAGATAGCTTACTAATTTCTTATAATTTAGCTAGCACTATAAGTAATAAAGGCTATAGTTAAAGTAGAAGCTAAATTAAATTACTATAGTATAGCCTACTTATAGAGTAGACTAGAATAGGATAAAAGTAGGGGCTAATAAGTATAGCTGCTAGCTACTAGCCTATCTATAAGACTACCTTATAGAAAACTATGCTTTTACTATTCTTAGCTCTTATAGCCTAATAAAGGATAATTTTCTAATTTAGCTAAGTAGGACTGCTGGAGAGGTTACTAAGAAAAAGGGATATAATAGTATTTAGAGTAAGTATTAAGGTATTAAAGTCTATAAAATAGTAGTAGGTAGCAGTACGTATAGTTAACCTAAAAATTTTCTTTAGCTTCTTAGTATACTAGTCTAGACCTAAATATACTAAATCTACTTAAAAGTAAAGTATAGAGTATAAGCATATTATCTAATATGTCTTAGAGTATAAAAAAATTTAATTTAAATCTATTCTAAGCTACTATAAATAAGTTACTACTCTTAAGAAAAGTAATATCCCTCTATAGATATTATAAACTTAAAACTATTATATATAGCTACTATACTAAGTTATAATACTACTACTTATTACTTTATATACTCTATTTCTAGAATATAGTTTTAGTATAAGAAGTAAAGGGGTAAAATAGCCTTTCTAGAAATCTGTTAAAAAGTCTAAATTAAAAGACTTCTTAGAGTCCTTCCTTAAACTTATATCTACTACTGCTCTTATTATCTACTAAAAGAAAAAGGCAATTAGCACTAATCTAGGCCTTACACTAGTCTATATTTAGCTAAAAAGATACTAAGCTAGTACGCTAAACTATATAAATAATCTTATTAACTTTAAAAGCCTAGTAAACTAGGTAAAACTAAGTTATAAGGGTAGAATAGTTAAAATATATAGTAGTGCCTTATAAAGATAAATTAGTATAGATTAGAATTATTAAATATAGAGTAAAAAAGAGATAGATACTTATAATAAAACTAAAAGTATCTATTATTAGTACAGCTAAAGTAGTAGTTAGGCTAGACCTTAGTATTAATAGTAAAAAGAGAAAAGAAAAACTAGTTATAGAGGCTATCAAAAGAAATCTAGTAACTTTTCTATAAAGTCTTTTACTTATTAAAAGGACTATAAGTAACACTAAGATTAGTTAACTTAGCGTAATAGAAAGTCTAGGTATACTTAATATAGACCTAAATCTTACCTTAAACTTTACTATAGACTATATAAGCCTACTAGTAATAGTACTAGTTATAGGGCCTATTTATACTCTTACTAGATAGAACACTAGAATTAGTAATTAAGTCTAGATAGTAAGCGTTAAATAGGAGAATAAAATTAAAGTTAGCTAAAGGAGCTTAGATATTAAAAAAACTAACTAAAGTAATTAGAAGCATAAAGAGAGCAGCCAAGAAGTTAATTAAGATATTTAGATTAATATTACCTTATATAACTACTATAAAGAGTGTAATAAAATTAATAAAAATACAAAAGGTATTCTTTATTTACTAAGCCCTCTTTATCTAAGTATTAGAAAGTTAGAAGCTAGTTATACTAGGTAGCAGTAGAGGCAAAAGAATTCTAAAATAGCTAGATTAGTTAGGGCTTTATATCTAGGAATAAGTAAGTAAAATAGGCCTTACCTAGAACTTTAGTAGGCAGAAAGCTAAAGTTTAGTAAGGAAAGTTAAAAGTAAAATAGTAGAAAAGCTCTTTATATACTCTAATATTAGGCCTATAAGCACTAGCTAAGTAAAGTAAGAGAACTAGCTAGGTAAAGTAAGAGCCTAGTAGGTAAAATAAAAGCCTAGTAAGTAAAATAAGAAAATAGTAAGTAAAGTAAAAAAATAGTAAGTAAAGTAAAAGAATAATAGGTAAAGTAAAAAAGTAAAAACTAGTAGGTAAAGTAAGAGTCTAGTAGGTAAAGTAAAAGAATAGTAGGTAAAGTAAAAAAATAGTAAGTAAAGTAAAAAAGTAAAAACTAGTAGGTAAAATAAAAACTAGTAGGTAAAGTAAGAGTCTAGTAAGTTAAGTAAGAGTCTAGTAGGTAAAGTAAGAGTCTAGTAGGTAAAGTAAAAGAATAGTAAGTAAAGTAAAAAAATAGTAAGTAAAGTAAAAAAAGTAAAAACTAGTAGGTAAAATAAAAATCTAGTAGGTAAAGTAAGAGTCTAGTAAGTTAAGTAAGAGTCTAGTAGGTAAAGTAAGAGTCTAGTACGTAAAGTAAAAGAATAGTAGATAAAATAAAAGAAGTAAAAGTCTAGTAGGTAAGGTAAAAGAATAGTAGATAAAATAAGAGAAGTAAAAGTCTAGTAGGTAAAGTAAGAGAAGTAAGAACCTACTAGATAAAGTAAAAATCTAGTAGGTAAAGTAAAAACCTAGTAAATAAAGTAAAAACTTACTAAGTAAAGTAAAAACCTACTAGACAAAGTAAATAAAGTAAAAACTAGATAGATAAAGTAAGAATCTACTTAATATACTATTATAGATTGGGCCGAATCTACAGTAAAATAGGCTTAGCGTTAAGATTACTAGTCTAAATTAGTAGCGTAAATAGGAGCGATTTATAAGAACTTAAGGGCTAATCTAAACTATAGTAATAAGTTTTTAGAAGAAATTTTATATATAAATATTGCTTAGTAGTATAAAAAGTACTAATTCCTTACTTTATATCTTTTATTTTTACGTTAATAATAGTTAAGGTAAAGAGTAGACTTTAGTAATAATAGAGTTCTACTAAGACGCATAATTGCCTATAATAATATTAATATTAATATAACTAAGTACAACCTATAGTAAAAAAAAGGCAGCTAAACCTAATTACTATTATTATTTAAGAATATTTTAGAAAACTTTTAGTATTTTTGTAAGTATAAGGTGCTTATCTATAAAGAGTATACTACTAGTATATAGAATCTATACATATATCTATATAATTATTATACTATAATAAGCAATAAAAGGAAGAGGATTATAAAGCACTTTAGATACTAGTAAATTAAGAAGATTAAGAAGGCTAAACTGCCCCCGCTGCTAGGACTACTAATTAAGAAGCTAAAAGAGCTGCTTAATAGATTACAATGCAATAAAGGCAGTTGTAACTTTATTATAATTAATATTAATAAACTATAGAAGTATTATAAGAAAAATATAAGCTATTCTAGAAAGGAGATATAAGTGCGCTCTTCTAGAATATTAAAGTATAGATATTTTTTTAAAATAGTAGGCTGTAGCAATATTGTATTGTTAGCTTTAATGCATAGCATAGGGACAATAAGGTAAAAAATAAGATAGATTAGCTACTAGAAGAATAGAGGGTAATAAAGCGGTTTAAAGAAGAGAAGGTATAAGTAATAGAAGTAGACGCAGTAAAGACAAATAGAATAGGCTAGTTTAATTATATAAAATAGCTATAGTATCTAGTAAAATATAACTGTATATATCTTATATATATAACTAAGCTGCTAAAGCAAAATAAACTAAAGCTTAAATAGGTAGTAAAAATTATTAAGTTACTAGTTAAAAGAAGTATTACTAAATTATTAATACTTGGATATAAAACAAGGTAGTGGCTATAGAGTGCTTAGTAAAAGGAGATTAACTAATAACTAATAGTATAGCTATAGAATCTAGAAAGTTAGGCCTACTATATAGGGTATATAGTTATATTTATATACTGTTTTCTGCGTATTATTACTAATAAGAAGATAAGGGCGGCTAGTAGTAGCAGCAATAATAATAATAATAATAATAATAACGTAAGTAGTAGGGATAGCAATATAAGTAAGGGCAGTATATATTATAATAAAGAAAGTAGTAGCAATAGTAGTAGTAACTATAGAAAAAGCTAATATAGACGCAAGCCAAACGTATTTAAAGACGTCTAGAAGCTATTTTTATAAAAGGGCTTATAGAAAGAGCTAGCAAAAGAGCTATAGATTACGCTTAATAGGCTAGATAAGGACTATTAATAAAAAGTATTACTACTTTTACTAGCTTTTTTTATCTTTATAAGTACTAGGAATAACCTATTTAGTAATAGACTAATTTATTTTCTAGTTATACTTAAAATTAATAGGAAAATAGACTAGTTATATATAGTAAAGAGTTACTTATATATACTTACTAGTGTTGTGTATTATATAAGAGCTATTACTATAAAGGAGCTATTCTTATTTATATAACAGAAAGAGTAGGAAGATATAAATTAAGAAGAATTTCTTTAGGCGCATAAGCTATACTTAGTAGATAGCTTATATAGTCTAATAAGTAAACTACTAAGCTTACTAGCTTATAGTAAGTTTATTATATTAAATACTAGAAACTTAAGTAGTGTCTACTAGTTAAGAGATAAGATAATATTCTATTTTAGTAAACAATCCGACGGCAAGCCTATATTAGGAAATGGATACACCCTGTTTGGGTAATCCGGGCCTCGTGCACGGTTCCGCGCTACACCTAAATGGGCAATTGACCTTAACGTCCCATTATAAAATCCTCCCTCTTCTACCGTTATTTTCCTTCCTTTTCACTCTACTCCCACCCCTCTATCTGCAATATGCTAGCCGCTCCTTTAGCCCCATCCTCCCGTCCAATCGCCCTTTATAAGGCATTTTCTCAAACCTAGTTGCCTGCGCTGGAAGAGTCAGGAGTGCCCTGCTAACGGTGCCTAAATTCTCTATTCTCTATTCTATCTGGCCTATCTATAGCTTTAGGACACGCTAAAGCACTATTGCTAGATAATTTACTTCTAGACTTTTGCCTATAATAGATTCGCGAGCGAGACGCCTCTCTCCTTTCTTTAAGCCTGTCCCCCCGCCTCGACTTTCTCTCCACCAGCTACTATTAAGGGAGGCATGCCCCCCGCCCTTCTTGTGGCATAGTCTAGCGCCTCTAGCGGCTAATAAACCTTGGAATCTCCACTCTCTTCCCTGTTTAGTCTGGATCGCCGGCATATAGGCGCGCCTGCGACGCATAATTTCACACGCATAACCTAGTAGTAAAAGGCAGACTGCATAGTCATTATGCCACTGTTCTAGGTCGAATTGCTTCGCCTCTTGCACCCTATTCCTTTAGTTAAGGGCGCTCTGCCAATCCGTTCTATTATTTTGTGTTACACTTGGATAGGATCTCTTAAGGATAACGTGGTTAGTTATTTGTATGAGGCACTAATTCCGTCTAAGTAATCTTAGGATGCTTTACCTCTTATAACCTGTTGACTATGAAAGTAACGTTGCAATGCAACGACGCCCAGCTATCTATGCTGCCTGCCTAGGTTTTAGGGGCTTCTAGGCGCTTGCAGCCACTAAAGCTAATCCTCTTACCAAATTTAAGTTAAGCCGCTATAGTTAAAAGGCGGAGCTCGCTACCCGCTGCATAGCTGTTATGGCACTATAAGGTTCTATTAGTCTCTTCCCTGCTTTAGACTTGTCAATGGCATTTACTGCGCCCTTATCTATTTTTCTTTTAAGGAAACAAATGCGTAGCTCTTACACTATTGTCTTAGCTCTAACACACTAATACTACGCCCAGCCCCTTAGTTAAATACGCTAAACTAATCCTCTACTCTATTACTGCGTCTTTGCCCCTAGCTCTAGTTTCTTAGTAGTAATGCAGCTATTTATCTGCATAATGCATTTATCTAGTACTACGCTCCTAAGTTAGCGCTATAATACTAGTTAGATGCTTTACTCTATATAGGATATAAAACGTTGTAGTAACACTATTATGTAACTAACAAGGGACTAATGCCTGGGATTTAGTAGCTAATAGCTTAGAGATGGTATGGGGTGTGCTATAAGAGGTGAATAAAGGCCCACAGGTTAATTATGCGTTATCCGGCACTAGAACTGTCTAAGGAAAGGGGGTAAGTTGGGGATTAAAGAAGAAGCTGGCCATTAGTGGCTCTAATTAGGAATATGGGCCCCTAAACTATTAAATAACGTGGACGGCAGGGTTGTAACTATCTGCTAGCCAATCTCTAGCTAAGCTAGGCTAACTCTTAATAGGACAAGACTATCTACGCCGCTTAGAAGAGCGGTCCGTTATCCTTTTGGGAATTGCTAATACTAATAGTCTTTAAGTTTATTTGTCTTTTTTATATAGCGCCTATGCACTAGCCACTTTCCTCCCTATAACTATTTCTGCAATAGATATAGCATTTATATAACTACTTTCTACTTAGGGGCCGGCGTTAATAGCGATATATAAAACAATAGTCCGCTTAAAGAGAGAACTACTTCTTTAGCATTTCTTATAGCTAAAGAAGTTACTAGTTCGCTATAATAAAATGGCCTTTTTTGCAGCACCTTTTTTATAGCCTCTCTAATTTCTACAAAATTTATTATATATGTTTCTTTAGCATGCAAGCCAAAGTCGAAGCCAACACCTAAGGCCAAATCCATAGCTATAACTAAGATGGCAGGGCACAGCCATTCTGGAATTAACTCTAAAGATGGTAGAGAGTAGTTCCATATTAACAATAATTTTATAATGCTAGACTTAAGTGTATCGCAACCTACTCTATACGAAGCTATAGACGCTTTATATTTAATAGGCTATAGTAATAATTAGTTACTAATTATTACAAGCCAATAGAATTCTACTAGCACAGAACTAGTAGACGCGTTTGCCGGGTTTCGTAGCGAGTGCGAGTTGGAGAACCCAAAGCATAATTAGTTTAGCGAGGAATTGCTTAATAAAGAACGGCCCGACTATCCTACACGCGTTATAGAAAGGGATTTAGCTATAATTAGATTGCTTAGTAGAGTTAGTTAAGGTAAGTATGCAAGTAAATAAGAGTGTCAATATTACTAATTAGCGATAGAATTTTCTCTTATTAAAGAGGGTAATATAGCTAAAAGACACTATAGTGTAATAGGCGTTAAGCCTAGCAACATAGTGTCTAATTATTAAGAGAGCGATTACTGCGCGTCTGCTAGCAATAAAGAATACGTTACTATATAGTATAGTAATCTTAACATAGCTAAAGTGCGCGCTTTCTCTATAAAGGAGATAGAAAGTATTTAATCTAGTAAGTAGTTTTAGCAAAGTTTAGAAGGAGCTATATTAACGTAGTTAGGACCGCCCGCTAGCGCAGAATGAACCGCTCTTTAGCGATATTAACGTTATAGACAGACTATTAACAACACGTAAATGGGCGCGCCTAGATACACTAAATATTACGTTAGAACCAGAGCTAGAAGACCTGTATTTAATAAAGCGGCAAGGGCTAGTTAAGCAACTAGCAGAAAGTCTTATATATAATCTAGTGCCCACGCCTAAGTCAACGCCCCTGCTAACTCCTAGTGGTGGCGTTTTCTATTTAAGAGCCAGCACTAAGCGTAGTCTTTAATTTCTCGATAGTGACGGCAAACATAATGGTGCTAGAAGCCCACGCTTATCTCTAAGCGACTTTTATACTAAGAATAATGACGGTTATAGCGAACATAGTTATAGGGCAAGTTAGGGGTTACTGTATTTCTTAAGAGAATCTATCTCTTCTATTAAGAGAATAGTAGAGGAATAGTATATTAACCTAAACTCGGAGAGGCGTGGAGAAAACAGGAAATGCAGTAGTAAAGAATTTAAGAAAAGCCACAACGAACTTAATTAGGATAATAAGCTATTCCCTAGGTCTTTAACGAAAACCTCTTAACAACGTAAATATAGCAATTATTCACTTAAGGAAAAGAAGTACTATTTATTATAAACTACTCTTGGGCAATAGTGCTTAAGCACAATGCTAATAAGGGTATTATAATAAGAAATATTATCCTAGCCACAGCTATTATATTGGCCCCTAATAGATAACCGGCCTCGGTCTTTCTCCCCATAGGCCTCCTCTCTAGGAACAAAGGCCGGAGATAAAACTAGTATTAACTATAAGCCTAATATTAATATGCCTTATTAAATAACTAACCTTACGCTCTGCGCTATTCTAAACGGCTTAGTAATTATAATAGTAGTTGTCTGTTACCTTGATTTAAAATGGCCTCTTAACCTAATAGCCGCGCTAAGTCTCAAGTTCCTCAGCGAACATGGTAAGGTTATCCGCACGACTTAGCTATTACTAGATTCTTAGATACTGCTAGGATACTAGTATAATAATAGTGCGTTAGTTTTATATACTAGCAGAAGCTTAAATGCGAACTAGATAAGTAATTCTTATAGTAATACTACAAATTATAAAATAATCTCTTTAGACAATAACTAGAATAAAAAGAATAGGAAGGAAGAGAAAGGCATAGAAATATATAGTAAATAAACACGCATACTATGGCTAGAGTTAGACAAAATGCGTTTACTTTTATTTAGGGATACCTAGGGTATAGACTAGAAGGAGATATATAAACGCTTTCTAGATTAGACACTAGGCGTGGTAAAACTACGCTACTATATAGTGCACAAGAAGAACTAATAATAGTACTATATAATAGCTTAGATAGAGGCTTAGTAAGATAGTTTTAAATAATCGCGCAGGCCTTAAAGAACTTCCAATAGATAAAACCCTTAAGAATAGTCTATAGTATAGTTCGGAGTAGTTAAACACCCACTTTTGCCATATTTATATTAAGACCTTAATATTCTATAATAAACCTATTCTCCTTTATTACCCCTCTTAACAAGTATATTAAATATATCCGCTCGCTAGAGCGTAAGCTTACTAGCTACGCCTATGGCCACTCCGCATTCTATATTAGCCACCAACACTAGTTTACTAGAGAAGGACTTAGAGTGTAGGTTATATAAAGAGTGCTAGAAGTAGCGTAAAGAAGTAGTGGGTTTACGTAGAAGACTACCCTATACCCATAATCTAGAAATAAGTAAGTTACTTATAGCTTAGCCAATTTACCTATGCGTCTATTAAGCTGCGGCTAGTTAATAGCCAGGTGTAGCGACCCCCTAGGGGCGTGTACACATACGCTGGATATGTCTAACAGCTAATAATTAAGGCCTAGTCCGCAGAAAACTATTATCTCTAACAACACACTTAGCGTTTAGTTCTTTAACTAATATGCCTTTAGGGGATGTATAATCTGCGTATAGATAGTACTAAAAGTATCTAGAGCACTAGAGCGGAGCTAAGCATGTGCAAAACAGACTAATATAACTATAGACTAGACAGATACAAGTGCATAAAATGTTGCAAGAGCGCATAGCTAGTTAAGACTTTAAGAGCATATTTGGCAATTATAGGAGCGCTAAGTAATTATGCGAAATAGAAATGTAGAGCTGTATTGTACGCTATATACTTAGCTTTCGGCAGTTTATTATTTAGATATCTACTCCACAATAGTAATAATAGCGCTTAAGTAATTACGAGAGCAGTGGTATAACATATACTAATTTGTGCACCTGGCGATAAGGGTCTAGATTAGCTAGCACGGCAATATAGTAGAGGTAATAGAGAATAAGCCTGTTGTATACGGCATTAGAAATATAGAGTATAATAATATGCCAGAGAATATAAGCGCTCTTATAGTGCTTTTATAGAGGACCTATAAGCGCTATGCGAGAATAAGTATACAAGGGCCTAGGACTATAAGTATAGATACTTTTAGGCTAAGCTTATTATCTATCTACACTAACAACTAGCGTTAAAGTGTTATAGGATATGCTCCGCGACTATATATAATAGCCTCTAAGCTTAAGATATTAAGGTTACGTAGATACTATAGATAGGCGAAAAATTGTCGTTTGTTCATAATTCGGATCCATAAATTAATTATAAGGAACTCGCGATTCTCTCTAAATTCTAAACTAAACCCATTATTAGCTTCTAGAACCTTAACTAAATTTTACCAGGAAGGATAATTAGTATAAGGGTTAAGAATATTATCTATGCTTACTATGTCTTATCTAGCTGTATTATTAGCTATTGTGAAATAGAATACCATCGCAGTGATTAGTGGTATTTTACCGCAGTCAAAATAAGATTCTTTATCACTTAAGAGAGTTATAATCCTAATTAGGGAAAGCGCTTACTTTGAGTCTACTAACCCTTCTATTAGAACTATAGCTATAGGGGCGTTATTCGAGCTCTCTAAAGAGTATCTCCGCGATTTAGTAGGATTCTGGCCTACCATCCTAATTAAGTCGTAATTTGTTAATCTAGAGAGAGATACTCTAGCTATTAAATCTATAGGGATAGGTCTCTTTACAACACCTAAGTAGGTTTTTAAGTCTTACTTTATAGCACCTTCTATAATCTTACTTAACTCTATTATAAGAGCCTTCTATTTTCTATAGACTTTTAAATCTATTACTAGTAGAGTAGTCTAGAAGACGTATAACTTCTAGTAAAACATAATGTTATAAGTAATTTAGGATGTGTCGTAAGAAATATATAACAGAGATAGCATAACTTTTTACTCACTCTAATAAAGCGAAATAAGAGTCTTAATTAATAGTTATTATTATAAAAGCTAAGAAGTTGCATTTTAGCATAAACTCTCAAATTAAAGGAGCATGCTTTGCGGAAGTGGGCCTCTAGATTAGCCGTGTTCTAGATCCTCGCGAGGCGAGAATAGTGTTCTTCTACGCTTAATCTAGCCACTCTCTATAAAACACACATTAGGGGCAACTCTTAGCGGTTAAGAGTAAAGCTTGTTAACGTAGACGCTGCTACTAACTACACTGTTATTAGGTTAAATAAGGCCGGAAACTCTAATACGAGTTGTATTAGTACTCTGCACACAATACTATATTAACCCAACTTAAAAATAATGCAAACCTAATAGGGCGGTTACTGTGCTTAGGCAAAAAATATAGTCTTTAGGAACTTAAGGTAATATTTCTTTGCCTCTTAGGCCTATCCAATACAGGGTATAAGGTCCTTAGATTCTGGCTCTAAAGGGAGATCCTGGATTAAAAAGCCCTGCCCAAGCCATTCTAGGAATTAATAGATAGCGAAAGAATTAAAATATAGTATTAATTGCAATAATTCTCTCACGCGATTTTTAATAACTAAGATAGGAGCCTTAAAGAAGTCTTTTAAAGCACGAATTCTTTTAAGTAACACTAGATCTTCGCGATATTAAGTGCGATAATACTTTGTAGGATCTCTATTTTTATTATAGATGCTTTAATACCTACACACAACTAGCTTAATAAGACAAATATATAAGGAGCTTAGGGGTGTTCACCTATATCTATAACGCCATTTAAGAAATCTAGAATTTTTTAAAGCTAATATAAAGTGCTTTCGCATACGCCAGCATTACTAGCAATCTGAATAATTGTTCCTTAGGGTAAGCCTTCCTCTATGCATGCTGCGGAGACGCTGTTACTATCATTCTTAATAGCGCATAGTAAGGCAAATAAGTTAAGGAACTTTTATTTTAGCAAACGCTCTCTTAGTGTTTTAATTTTATAGGGGTCTTAATTAAGGCTATGTGTGGTAGGCTCGCCGCGCACGGAATTAAGCATATAGAGGAGGACTGCCGCTTAGATAAATTAATCCTAAATATTTCTAGTTATCTTAATGGCACACATATTCGAAATAGCTAGTTGCGTCTTTGTCTTTTAATATAATCTATGTTAGAAGCTAAGTAGCTTATTCTCCTTATATATAAATATTCTACTTTATGCGAGAAATAAGATGGGAGTTATTACACTTATTGCGGCAAACTCTACACTGGGCACAGTCTATCTCCGCATTATATATAACTGCGTAAGCATAATAAAATCTAATACTACATTATAAAACGGCCTAAGTACTAAGAGCTATAGTCTAACGCTATAGTAAAGAGAACACTAGCTTATAATTTGGCTTTAAATTCTATCTAGTGCAACCTAACCAGACGCATCTATTACTATTAAATTTATTAAAAAGCAAAATAACAATATCTAGTTGTGTCCATTCCTCTAATCCTCTCACATTCTACAAATATCTATCTAGATATTAAGATACTTCTAAGGTTAACTTATTTACAACTACGTCTAATCTTTGTTCGAGGTTTCGCATATAGTTTTAGAGTTTAAGGTAGTACAGAGTTACGAAGATGCGGCGTGCGTAGTGCTGTTAGCGGTGCTGCGAGGTTAGTAGTGCTACGGATTTGGCGGTGCTAGGGACTTAGAAAAACGGAAGTGCAGGAACCAGAAACTAATTTTAATCGCTACTATAGTTACGTATGAAATTTACAGTAATTACTATAATAGCCTTAAATTAAAAGCTAGAGCTTAACTCTATAGCTATATACGTTTAGTTACGTATATAATTATACGTTATTATATTGCTAATATTATTCTACTAAGTTATATATAGTTGGCTTTTGCCTATAAGCGTTAGCTAATTAGCACCAGTTTGCTAGTACAAATAATAAGACTACCGGCTATCTTTACTAGTAAACTAGTACTAACTAGGTGGCAACTCTTAATAATCCTATTAAACGCTTTAGATTCGTTTTAGTTCTTCGTCCTATCTCTTTATAATACTTACTAGCATTTTTAGTTAGCCTATTCTTATTAGTTTCTCGTCTTATTTCTCTATAACTACGCTTATTAGTGGTTAAGTTTAGCTTTACTTAGTATTAGGAGAAGCTAACTATATATAAATGTAGCTACTTATTATATAAGGTTAAACTATTATTAAAGTTAGTTATAGTATTAGTAATGCGCGCATTAGTTAGCCTAGGATTAAATACTCGCTAAGACTAAATATTTAATCTAGCTAAAAATTAACACTCTATTATAAGTATCTACTATATTACGTATAAGAGTATAACTCTTAAAGTTATTATAACCTAAATTTCTAATAAGCATAATCTAGTGCCGTCTAATCTAAACCTATGTTAGGAAGCTAAAGTTAAAAAATAGGTCCTAGAATATATTATCTGCCTAGACTAGAAACGCGACACAGAAACGTGCTATAATTACGTTTAAGTCTTTTACGCCTTCTAGTCTTATACTAGGCCAAAAATAGAAATCTAGCATAGATCGCAATAGCTCTAAAACCACTATCTTTAATAGCGCCACCTTATTCTTATTTTATATCTTTCTTATTCTTCTCTCTTTAATATTATATACTTTATATATAAGTTCTAAGTCTACGCTTAGTATATATTATCTATTAATACCTTTAGAAATAGCGTAAAGTTTACTAATAGAATAGTAATAGCTTTATTAACTAATATACTAAACGTATACCCCTAAGGCATCTAAGCTAGTTAATTAGTAGATTCTTTTATTTAATACATAATTAAGAGAGTCTTATTATCTACTTGGCTAATAGCGAAGATATTAATTACTAGCTAATATTAACAAGTATAAATAGGAAAAGGAGA
The DNA here is from genome assembly GCA_014281115.1 of Laburnicola sp. R22_1. Lineage (NCBI taxonomy): Eukaryota > Fungi > Ascomycota > Dothideomycetes > Pleosporales > Didymosphaeriaceae > Laburnicola > Laburnicola sp. R22_1. Next base: position 1,903,724 of record JACONQ010000018.1, on the reverse strand, counting down.
AAGAGTACTATAAAAAAGATAAATAGCAGCTAGTAGCATTTCTAAAAACTTTCTTATAGCTCCTATTAATATAGGACGCTTAGCAGTGTCGCAAATATAAACTAATTTTAAGAGAAAGATATCTTAAAATCTACTTATTAGTAAGCATAGTAATAATTAGCTATCACTCCTACACATTATGCCTTTTCTACTAGGCATACTCATATAGGGATGTAACTTATATAGATTAAGATGCCTATTTAGTATTTAGCGCTATAGCGGCTAGGTTCCTCAACTAGTAAGGGGGCCATTTGGAACCAAATAGCATTACTTAGGGTCTAATTCTGGGATCCGCAGCCAACCACTTATTCTGCTTAGTAGTCTGCGTAAGGCAACTCTAGAAGACATTCTAAGAATAGCTATTTCTCGACTTTGGAAAATCCTTAAGCATAGCCATAGCGGGGCAGCCACTCCTATATACAGGGAAGGGGAAGGCAAAGCGATGCGTGGGTAGTAATTAGCGTTGGCGTTAACTGCGCCTAGCATATTTAGTGCGTAGATATATATAGAGCTACTTGGGTATTCTAGATGCTTATACGCACATAAGATTCTTTCTAATATATTTATATTTATAATAATATTATTATTATTATTATTATAATAATATTATTATTATTATTATTATTATTATTATTATTATTATTATTATTATTATTATTATTATTATTATTATTATTATTATTATTATTATTATTATTATTATTATTATTATTATTATTACTATTATGACTACTATTATTACTAGTATATTTATAAAGTGTTATAAGTAATAAAAAGATAAAAATACTAGTATATATACTTTTATTACTATTTTTAATAAAATTAATTATATATAGTAAAATTAATAATAGTAAGAAGCTAAGTATGCTATAGTGTTTAAATTCGCATTATATATATATTATAATACCTACTCTTATAGGTATAGTATATACTATACTTATCTTATCTATAATACGTTACTAATCTATTATATTATTTTTAGAGGTGTAGAATAAAAGCCATTTATATTATAATTACTAAGAATATATTACTATTTAATAGGCAAAAATTTATAAGATATTATATGTATACTACGCACCTTATTATAATAGCACATATCTACTAATAGTTTTTCTATATAAATATAATTTAGTTTATTTTTTATACTACTACCTACTAAAGTCTATATATATATATAGCTATAGTATATAGCTAGTAGTATAATATCTATAAAATTTCTTATACTATTATAAGTAGAGTAGCTATTAAGATACTAGCTTAACTTAGCAAACATATCCTTAAAGTAGCTACTATTATAGTTAAGCAATTTTTATAAATATATATTAAAAATCTTTATTGTGTAAAGATTCTAACTAAGGTTAAGTTTATACTATATATAAAGAGAAGTAAAATAAAAGGAACTAAAACCTATTACCTAGTATATAGTGCTCACGAATATATATTAAAGATCTTCGTCGTGTGAAGATTCTAACTAAGGTCGAGTCCGCACTATACACAGAGAGGAGTAAAATAGGAGGCCCTATATCACGAATATATATATAAGCTAATAATCCTTAGTCTAGCCACTTATTATATCTTATAATCTATCTTATAAGCCAGATATTAAAAGCTTATTTACACAAGCCACTAAAGTAAGTATATAAGATTTTTATAGTATAGACATTTCTAACTTATACCTAAAATATATACTAATCTAACAATATAATTTATTATAGAGGGTGCCCTAAATTATATAATGCTACTACTACTTAACTAATAAAATACTAAGCTATAAAGAGCGCTAGGAATATTTACGCAAAGCTAGCTAAATTTTATAATAGTAAAACTATAGCTTATAAAAAGTGTCCTAACTATTAAGATAAAGGGTGTAGATAGCTTACCTAATAGTATTTTTAGGCTTAGCTAATACTGTAGTCTAGACTAGCGTAGTAGTAGGTGTGGCTAGTAAAGCTAGACTAGAGTAGGGTAGTAGCAAATTTTAGTATAAATATAATATAAATATATTATAAATAGGTTTATATAAACACTAGATAATAATATATAAAGTTACTACTAACACTCTTATATATATAATTAGTAATACACTACCTTACTACTACTCTACTTCTATCTAAATTAAAAGCTTTATAAGTTGCCTAAATATATAGCGTTAATTCTATCTAGGGGTAGGATAATAAAGGCTTTTATCTTAAATAATATAACAAAAAAGTAGAGCCCCCTGCTTAGTAATTAAAAAGAGCATAAAAAGGTAATTAGGCACAAAAAAGCCTAAATATATTTAGAATATATTACTAATATATTTAGCTACTATACTACTACTACCTAGATTTAGATAGCCTGCCTTTTAGTATTAGACTATTTTTAACAGACGTAAATAACGCTATTATTATTAAATTTGTAGAGAACTACTACTATATACTTAGTTAAGGTCTATAAGGCCTTTATAATATAAATTTAAATATATTTAGGATATATCTAGAATATATTACTAATATATTTAGCGTCTATATAAGTCTTATAGGGCCCTTTCTATCTATATCTAATAAGCACACTACGCCTAGGTGTTGTAGGCTAATAATACTAGCAACCCTAGCGCCTAATAGCTTTTACCTAGCAGAATATATTTAAATAAGTTTTAAATATTTTTAAAACTTGTTTAATAAGATACATACTAATTATTATAGATTTCTAGAAATAAGTAATACTGTATTATAACTAATATTTAGCTAGGAAGTTTACTAACAAAATATATTTAAGCTTATTCTAAATATATTTATTAACTTTTTTCTAGGATAATAAAAATAAGAATAAGAATAATAATAATAATAGTAAAGAGAATAATAACTCTAGTAGCGTAAGTTTAAACGTATTTATAATATATTTATAGCTAGTTTAAGTACTAATCTATTTTAATAGAGACTGCCTAATAAGCCTACGTCTAGTAGTAGGGATAAGAGTAACAAAGGGAAAATTAAGTAAGGCAGAAGTGCTAGGACTATAGCTTCTATAAGTTTAAATATATTAAGAATCTTTTTAGAAATTATGTAAGTTAATAGTATAATTAAGATAGCAATAGTAATAATAGCGAGGATAGAGATAAGAAAGATAATAACAAGGACAAGAAAGATAATAATAAGTAATATAGAGGCTTCGCCCTAGTTAGACTATACCTCTTTATAAGTTTAATTACGTTCTAAACACTTTTAGAATATACTCTAGAAGTATTATACTAATAATATAATATAATAGTAATATATAGAACTTAAATAGTAACTTATATAAGAAAAACGCTCTTTTAAATATATAGTTAAATATATTCCTAATTTATCTGCTAGCTAATATTATAATAGGATAATTAGCCTACCTTTTACGCAAATCGCCGCTTCTAAGTTATGCTATTATTACTAGAGCTAGATAGCAAATAGTTTAGTCGATTAAATATATTATAAATATATTTATAGTTTATATACTAATAGTATTATAGTCGCCTATAGGCAGTTACTTAGATAGTTTAGTTTTTAATAGGTTTTTCCTTACGAGAAACCTATTTAACTAACTAGAATTTAAAATACTAGCGCCCTTTACACTAACCCTATAGTGTGTAAACTATTAAGTTCCTCCTTATATAAAGAAAGTATACTAATAGATATATAGAGGCTATAAGAAGGTTTCTATATAATTTTAGATTAGGCTAAAAATATTAGCAATATATTCTAAATATATTCTAAATATATTTACACAGCTTACCTTATCTTTTATCTACCTCTTCCTTTTATTAATTAACTTATAGATAGGTATATCTAATTGCGTAACTAAATTTACTATCTTATTTATCTTCTTATTACTAATCTTCTTATTACCTTTTTCTATATTACTTAGCTTAGGGTTACTTTTTTCCTTATTATGCATTTTCTTATTACTTATCTCCTTAACTTTCTTACTTCTATCCTTATTACCTATATTATTTAACTCTTAAATCTTATCTAGAACCTTCTCTTTTATATTATTCCTTTTAAACTTATTCTAAATATGTTTAGAGTATATTTCTATAACTATTTAATAATAGGTAATTGTAGTTTAAGTGTAGAAAATACTAGATTGTCTAGACTTCTAGCGCGTAATAGAATAGTCTTAGTAGTTTCTTTTTATATAGGTGTGTAGGAGACTATAGTCCTTACACTAATACTAAATATCTTTACAATATATTTTAAAAATATTATAAATATATTTAAAAAGACTTACCCTATAAAGCTCTATATTTTCTTTAAAGATAAGTGCGCGATAATATATCTTACTAGGGTAGATATAATATTCTTTTCTTTCTTCATCTTTAGAAAATTCTAGTGTGCCCTTAGGAAGATGTCTAAGATTAGTGTACTACTAATAGAAAGGCTGTATAAATATATTAAAAATATATTTAGGATATATTTAAGTAGAGTATATATCTTATTAGAGAGTTATTTTAAATAGAGGATAGATAAGTTAGAGAAATATAAATAGGATAAGAACAGATTTTTATAAAATATAAACTCTATAGTTATTCCCTTTATAGGCTAGCATAGAAAATTTCTTCCTTATATATTTTGCTAAATCTAAATAAATATATTTATATTAACATATTCTATTAGTAGCCCGGATAGATTAGTTTGCTAAATAGTTTTTGCTAAGATTACAACACTTTACTACAAATTATAATGTCTTAATAATATAACGCGTTATTATCTAATTAAGAAGGCAGAATTAAGCTTGCTCTTTACACCTATTAGAATAAGCAAATTTTAAGCCTATAATACGCTGCTATAGTATATAATATCCTAAAGTCTATACTAAGCAATTAAATTAATAGAATTACTATCTAAGCAGATATATAATTAGGCATGGCAAAGCTTACTATAACTAAAGAGTAGACACTTATATAGTATATCCTTAACCTAGATTTATAAGAATTTGCACTCTAGCTAGATAAGGTAAAAGATATAACTAGTAAACTACTAGCTATGTAGTATAGAGACTCTATATAATAATACTAGGCTTAGCGCTTTGTAAAGCGCGTACCTAAGCTTAAAATAGCTTTTAATTAAGTAAAGAACTAATAGAGAATATAATAGAAAGATCTAGAGGTTATAAATATGTGGTTTTAGCTAGTAAAGAATATAAAAGCTAAGTATAGAGTATAGAATAAAGATATCTATAACTTTAATAAGATAGGCTTCTAGAAAGGAGTTATTAGCTTAATAAAGGTTGTAACTAGTTTAGAAAGATATTTCTAACCTACTCTTATTTAGCTAGGCAACTATAAGTAGGTTATAGTAATTTAGAGTATTTGCGCTACTAGGTATACTACTCTACTCTTTATTATCTATAAAGGGCAAGTCTATATTTTAGCGTAGTATAAGGAGACTAGTATCCCTTATAATTAGAAGCTCTTAGTCTCTAAGACTAGCTAGACTAATAATAAGCTTAGAGTTGCATAGTTAAAGCACTTTAACGCATATATAAGGCCGCGCATAGTAGGGTTATAAAGATTACTTATTCTAAATAGCTATAAGAGCTACTACTTCTAGGATTTTAAGAATTCTTGTCTAGAAGAAAAAATCCTAACACTCTATATACTAGCGCACTTATGTTATATCCTCTAGCCGCTTAATATAGTCTATTTTGCACTACTAAAGCTAAAGTACTTCTAGTGTATATAGGACTTAGCATATTAATATGTCTTTTATATTAATAAAGAGGGCTTTCTACTAGCCTTTTATAACGCGTTTTTTAATATATTTATATTAGAAAACTATAAAAAAGCCTTTAAGGCCTTTAGGCTTATTTCTTTAAATATATTAGTAGTAGTAAATTGCCTTAATATGTGTATTTACACTCCACCTTAAGGTACTCTACTAAATACACTATAGTAAGCTAGGACTCTAAGTAATACCCTTAAGTTTAGATTTTAGTTAAAGCTTATACATAACTCTTTTATTTAGTCTTTACCTAATATTAAATTAAGCTACTTATAGCTTATAAAAGGTGCTAAACTTATACTCTACTATAGTGTACTTTAAGAGACCTAATATACTCTATAACTAAGCGACTTACCCAACCAAGCAACTTACTTTTGCTAAGACCCCACCAAAACATATACTATTCACAATAGTATAGAGTTAATACGAACTATTATTAATAGTCTAAATAGGCCAATCTATTTAGAATCTACTTCTATAGGTTACTTACACGTTGTTCTATTGTGCCCAGGCTCGCTGTAGCGTCCACAGCGCCGTTAAGTTAGCTCGCCTCTATTAACGCGCGCCCTCTTCTTTGCCTTCTTACTATCACTGCGCGCTATAAAGTCCTTTAGAGTAGCCAGCCACTGGCCCTCTTTAGCTGTAAGAGCTCCTTCTTACTGCAATTACTTTCTTTTATGCGATTTACATTACGTGGCAGCCTTATTAGTAGCTTAAAGTTTAGTATTGCGTTTAGTTATTAACACTAAAGAATGCCCTATTAGCTTAGCGCCTTTAACAAGCTCTTCTACCGCCTTAACTATATAAGTTAGAGAACTATCTATATGCCTTTAAATTCTCTGCTTAACTAGCATTAATTGTGACCTAAGTTCTATACTATTTCGCGGAGTTTGCGACTTCTATATACTATCGCAAATAGTACATTCTGGAGGTGTACGCAGGCGGACGTTAAGCTGCGATAGTACAGCCTCTAGGTTGTGGGGCACTAGGCCAGCACCTTAAAAGCCTCCTTTAATATTACTTTTAGTAATTAAAGCCTTAAAAGTAGCAATAAAGCAAGGTAGAAACTTAATTTTAGTTATGTGCGTAAGGTAGTTGCGCATCAGATTCTTAGCTTAGCGCCCATACATCTTCTTTAATAGCGTAAAATAACCTATGTTAAGTGGCTACAAGAGGTGCAACAAATGTAAAGGCATACAGAGAGGAATAATATTACTCTTTTTGTAGTAATCCTGAAATTTAAGCGAGTTATAACTTTTGTGGCCATTAATAATAAGTAAACATACTCTACTAGTAGTACGCCTCTTTATATACTTATTAAAGTGCTTTAGCCATTGCAGACCAAGCTTATTTATTATCTAGCTATTCTTAGAGACTGCAATAACCCAATTATAAGGTAGATCCTTCTCCTTATACTAGGCGAAGAGGTGGTGCTTACCCCCAAAAATAATAAAGGGTGGGATCCACCACCCTATCGCGTTAATGCCTTGGATGACTATTATCCACTCCCTATTACTCTGCTGCACCTACTTTGGCCGTCCTCGACGCTTAGAGCCTATAACTACCACTCTAGTTAATATTATGCCTATTATAAAGCCAGACTCGTCGAAATTGTAGGTGTCCTTATCTAGGATACTATACTTAGCCTTTATATTCTCCACAAGCTGGAACCAGCCTCGTATTACCTTAGGATCCTTCTAGAGGGCTCTCTTATAGTCGTACTTTTAATTAAACTTGACTTTAAGCTCTGGCTGGCGCTTAACAAAGTTTAAAGCCTAGTTATGGCCCACAGAGTCGCAATGCTGCTTAGCTAGCAAAGAATTAGCCATATCCTCCACAGCAGCAAGCTGTGGCAGAAATCCTCACAAGTCTAGGTCGAGTATATACTATATAATCGCCTACTTCTCTTTTACAGTAAGCTTTATTGTGTTAAGTAGGCAGTCGCGTTAGAAGGCGATTTTAGCGCGTTGTTAGCTAAGTGTCTTTTAAGAAATATTATAAATGGCGGTAGCGCGTCTTTGCAAAAGTAACGCGTCTCGTTTAATAGCCTAAATTGCAAGCTATATACAAGCTTTATTTAACGCTAGTAGTTTGTTGTATTATTAAGGCATCGTGTTATACTATTAATAGTAGTACGTTTTGGTAGAATATTAGTAAAAGTAAGTCGCTCGGTTAGGTAAGTCGCTTAGTTGTGAAGTATATTATTATAGGGAGTCTTGTTATAAGTTTATACTACTAAGAAAGACTCCTTAGCTTTACGCAACTACTATAGCTATGCAAAGAGGCTATATACTATAAAAAGTAGATTAAATAGTAACTTAGTATATTATAAGTTATAGTAGGTTATTATAAGTTACTATAAAGTAATATTAGTGGTGTTCTATAATAAGTTATAGGGGACCTTAAAGTTACTAAGAAAAACTATCTAGCGGACTAATCTATCTGTGCTACTAATAGAATATATTATATTCTAAAAATATTCATATAGGTAAAAAGTTAAATTTTCTATAAAGTTTTTGTGCTTAAGCTATATAACTATCTTAACCTATAGCGCACCTACTAGTCTCCTAAGAACTTACTCTAAAACCTTATTAGAGCGCTATAGTATAGTTAGTTAAATATATTTAAACTTACTAGTTGCGTAGCTAGCTCTTTACACTCTTTATAGTAATAGCGTATATAGGCCCTATACAACCTTCTTTATTTAAAGTTTAGTTACTACTATTATAAATTAGCTAATATATATAAATATATTCTAAATCTATTTAAACTTACTACTTTAAAAAGGATAATAGTAGTAGAGCAGGGTAGAAAATTCTCCTATTACTATAAGTTAGTATGTGGCATTATTTTATCTACCTAGGAGTAGGACAACAAAGGCTTTTATCTCAAATAACATAATAAGAAAAGCAGAGCCCCTGCTTTGTAATTAAAAAAGGCGTAAAAAGGTAATAAATAAGTTAGTATAAATATATTTAGAAGCAGTGTAAAACTTATTTAAATATACTAAGAATATAGATTATTAGTAGGAAGAGTCTTTCTAAATATCTAATATTTAGTAGTTAGAATCTACACTACTATTTTTAGGCTTCTAAGCAAATATTAGTTAAATATATTAGCTTAAATATATTAGGAATATATTAGGAATATATTAGGAATATATTAGGAATATATTAGGAATATATTAGGAATATATTAGGAATATATTAGGAATATATTAGGAATATATTTAAACTAACCTTAGTTATATTCCATTTGCCCTTCTATTTATCTATTAGCTTTAGTCTATTTAAGTTATTATAGAAGTATACCTCTCTATCCTCTGCTATAGTAATAGCATTATAATAGGCTATAATAGTCTTATACTATTCTAAACTAAATTAGCTTAAATATATTAAGAATATAATTAGAATATATTTATACCTTAAATTATAATAATATCTTAGCTATATAAGTTACTAAAGTAATTCTATATTTAAATTAGCCTGCCTATATTTAGGACTTGCATAATAAAACATATAGCCTTTGCTACCTAGACACTATATATATTTTCTAAGTATGTCTTTAGGGCGCTATATATATTATACTTTATCTTAAATATATTAGCAATATATTTATAAGATATTTAAGCATAGCTTATATTATATAGCACACTAGAGAGCGCTAATAGCTATTTATAGTACACCTCTCTAAAGTTTATAATAGTCTTACTATTTATTACCTTAAAGGGTTCTATACCTTTAGAGATAAACTTCTCCTTCTTATATTTCTTATATAGTAGCTAAACTTATTATAAATATATTTAAAATATATTTTAGATCTATTTAAGCTAGCTTACAAAGTTTAAGAGGTAAAGTACTATTATATAGATATATAAGTATATATAAATAGTGTATATATAGCTAGCGTATAGGATAGTAATATTATTACTTAAAAATATTTAGAACTTATTTGCATTATATTAATATTAATACTTACTAAACTCTTAGCGCTAATTAAACTAGCCTATTACGGATTGTGGAGGATCGACAGAGCGGACTTTAAGACGACCACGAAAAATACGAAAATAGCGAGAACTTAAATTTTCGAAACCTATAAGACAACAGTATTAAAGAACAGTTACTAATAGCCGCAACAGTCTCTATAGGCCATTATGCGTTTCTCTACGTTAATTTAGTACCTATAAAGTTACTATCGCGGCTATAACGTGTCCGTGCGCGTGATGCGCGGATTCACGTGATGCGCCGCTTTTTACTAGAAAAATTAAGAAAAACAAGGAAGTTTAAAGCAGTATAATTCTTTAACTACCTTTCCTTTTTAAAATATTCCTTTATTAAAGTTATTAAGAAAGACCATCTCTATAACTTTAGAATTTTAGTTTTCTAATAATAATTAGTTTTAAGAAAAAGTATAAAGTGCTAAAATTTAAGTCCCTAAAATTTAAAGATAATACTTTTTAGGTGTAAAGTATACTATTTAGAACACATTTTATATTAGGTTCTTTTTAATAAAACTCTTAACTAAAAAGTTAGATTATCTTTTTATTTTTTAAGAAAAATAAATTAGGAAAGATAATCTATCTTCTTAAGTAGCTCTTTATAAGAAAAAGTTCTAATATAAAATATATTCTAAATAGTATACTTTATACCTAAAAAGTATTATTTTTAAATTTTAGGGACTTAAATTTTAGCACTTTTATACTTTTTTCTTAAAACTAATTATTATTAGAAAACTAAAATTCTAAAGTTATAGAGATGGTCTTTCTTAATAACTTTAATAAAGGAATATTTTAAAAAGAAAAGGTAGTTAAAGAATTATACTGCTTTAAACTTCCTTGTTTTTCTTAATTTTCCTAGTAAAAAGCGGCGCATCACGCGAATCCGCGCATCACGCGCACGGACACGTTAGTAGGGAGAGTGCAAAATTCTATAAGCACACTACAAATATAACACATTATTAAAGGCAGTAGTCGCCAGCTAGTCGCGATACAGCAACACAGGATGCGACGACTAAGCCTAAATATCTTCTAGTATTATAGTTACTATCTATAATACAGTCACTAATGGGCGTCCTAGCTAGTCTGTTACATCACCCCAACAACGTTTGCGACGTCCCGCATCGACGAGCCCTCGCATAGAGCGGTATCACCTCCAACGCGAATTAAATCCTAGACGCCCGGTATGCTACGATTGATACCACACGATACAGCAGTACTCAGACACACAATTGTCAACAATCAAATATACTTCCAAATCTCGAGCTTCGAACGGCCGAGTTGCCAAATCAAGTAAATCAAGTCTTTGCCGTATAAATTGAGGCGGAAATCAAGTCCAAAATAAAGATTTGACTTGGAGATTTGATAGATTTGATAGTGTTGTTTAGCTAAGCTAGCGCATATAGTCGCCGCCCACATAGGGTTGCCGCCCACATAGGGTTGCCGCCCACCCCGCCAAAACGCGACACCTGCACAAAACCCGCGATATCTCAGCAACGCTAATTTCAATTGCCATTAACTACACATAGATTTAAGCGCTGTAGCGGCTGTAGCTATAGCAGCTGTTTCTAAAGTGCTTAATATAGTAAATATACGTGGTTTAGCTGCTAAAGCCTTAGCTGCGCACATAGCCTCCCTAATACTCTCTACTTCTACAAAGCGTTAATTCGGGTCTACTCGAACGCGCTTACGCTGACGCTGAGAGGTAGATATCTCTAGCTGCTGCTCAAGTCGTCTTTTCTCTGCTTCTAGGCCTGCAGCTCTAGCATTTGCAGCTGCTAGAGCCTTACCTGCTTTCTGTAGGAGTAGCCGGGTTGTACGACCTAGATTCTCGACGCTCTGAACGCTGTGCTACGCTATATAGAGATCGCGAGGGCCCTAAGGAGTAGAGAGGAAGCTCTAGAGCTGCTGCTGAGGCTGCTGCTAACGAGTAGGCGTAGTAGGCCTCTAAGAGACCTGCGACGAGATAAGCACGTGATTAATATTAAATAGGCAGATGCTAGATGCCTACTAGCCAGCTCGAATCACACGCTCTGTAAAGCCTTCCTCCCTAGCTTGGTAATAGCAGGTGATAAAGCGCTCCTTCTTAACAGGCGCAGCGTCGTCAAGTAATGCGAGCTCCTAAATCTAACGCCTGTAGCTAGACTTAATCACAGAGAAAGGAGCAAGATCTAGAGGCTGTAGGACGTGTAAGGTGTGCGCAGGTAGATATAGGAGCTATATATAATACAGCCTACAGAGCCATAGGAAGTCTATATTAATATGGCTGCCGTGACTATCAAGGATAAGAAGGCGGTACTAGCTATCACCTACAGCTGTCTCAGGTATAAATATACGCTATAGCCACTCAACACCTATCGCTTTCAACATCTATCCGTTCTTAGAGGTTGTATAGAGCCAGCTAGGCACGGATTTGGCTAGGAACTAGGTAGTCTATAGGCTCTGGCCTTTAAAGATGACTGCGCAGCGTAGTTTCTGCCCTGTCGCTGATACGCACTTGATTATAGAGACCCACTTGCGATTCTCTAAAGACCGAATATAAGCCTTCTTCTTCTGACTACTAGAGAGTACTCTAGTGTTTGTACATACTCCTAGAGCCACGCTAGTCTTATCCATATTGTAGGTATTCTCCGCCTATATATTAAGCCGCCGTTGAGTCTACTCATAGAGCTCTAGGAACGCGCGTAGCTGCTCTAGTATTGCTGCATCAGCTCTCTAAGCCTCTAGCTTTCTGCTGACTACAGAGGCAACGCGTGGCTGGCGCCTAAGGAAGTGTGAGAGCCAGAGCTTGCCAATAGGCTGGTTATCGCCATTCATACGCAGAATTCAATTCGCCATTTCTCGAGCGCGAGCGTGCGAGGGAGGGCAGGCGCGTGCGTCTTCTTCAAGGATCCAGTCTACTAGAAAGTCCTTCTGCGCAGGAGTTAATCTCTACTAGTGTTGATAGCAAATCGCGCTGTTTGTCGCGCCGCCTAGTTGGCCTTAGAGGGTAGATCGAGGGATGTTATATGCCTTCGCTATAGCGCGTAGGCTTAGATAAAGGCCAGCGTTGAAATCGCTAATAGCTAATTGTATAGCTTCTTCGCGGGGGTCCATATTAATGAGCGTTGTGGAGAGATATCGCGTGTTTTGTGCAGGTGTCGCGTTTTGGCGGGGTGGGCGGCAACCCTATGTGGGCGGCGACTATATGCGCTAGCTTATAGAAGCGAGCGGGTGTTGCTGCAAAAGTTGGCTTATTTGGAGTTGTTAATTGGCCACAACTTACTGCCGGCATCACGCCCAGGCCCCCTAGCCATCTTATCGCGCACTTGACGCGCTGTTTTGTTACTATCGCCTATCCATCGGCGTACTTTTATTGGTGTTTTAGCTATTGCAGTTAACTTATTGCGTACTTTTCGCTGCCTTTGCTTACCTTCTGGGCTTGCTAATAGCCTGAGATGCCCCCCAAACGCGCCATCGATGGCAACGCACGCGCCGGAGTACGCGCTAACAGCGCCGTAGAGGTGACCAATAAAGGTGGAGGTCGCGGCAAGCGTCAGAAAGTACGCACCCAGCGGGCTATTAAAGGCGACTCGCTGCCAGCCGGCACTGCTAGTCAGCCAATAGAGCTGCCCGAAACGCAGCTAACTGCGCCGCCGTCGCCTTAATTGTCGCCATTACGGGGAGCCAGCCAGCCAGCTATGCCCGCTAAAGACCCGCTTATTAGCCAGGTTATAGATGCCTTACAGCAGCTGTAGGAGCTGCAGTTGCTAGAGTCGCAGGCGTTGTTAACGCCATTGTCAGCGTCGAAGGCAGCCACAGAGGCTTTGACTATAGAGGATGATAATGTTGTTAGCGGCGGCTTTAACGAGCGCTTTGTGGACAATTACGATGGTATTGATTGGGAGAAGCTGGCTCAGTACCAGGTGCCGCGGCGTACTCTTATTGGCAAGAAGAGCTGGGTCTTTTAGTACGGCTATCGCGTCGCGTTAAAGCAAAGTCCTGCACAAATTGCGGCTAATAAGCCTGAGCGTACCTTCTTTGTGTGCCGCTTCTGCCACCACAACGCGCCAACAAGCAGCATAATCAAGGTGACGGATGCCACAAGCTCTGTGGCGAAGCACCTAGGTCGTTAAAGGCGCAGCCATCGCCTAACTGCGCGCGGGAAGCAGCTGCCATAGCTGCCAGGTGGTCAGTCAACTATCTTTGACGCGATGAAGAAGGGCGTACCTATCACGCAAGCTGTAGTTAATAAGCTAAGTAACTTTGATGTTTAAGGCTTCTAGCTTGCCGCTATGCAATAGCTTGTTGAGAATAACTATCCGCTGCGCGAATTCAAGACTAAGAGCTTTCGGCGCATACCGGTACTACAGTTCGCCAATCCTGCAGCAGTTCAAGCGCTGTAGACAAGCCACAACAGCATATCAAGGTTCGTACTGCGGCTCTACGACTACCTTGTTCCTATTGTTAAAGCAGAATTAGCGACTGCGAGTAGTAAGGTGCACGTTAGCTTTGACGGCTGGACTGCAAAAGGTGGCAAGCGCGGCTTCTTTGGTGTTGTTGCTCACTACGTTGACACTGCGGGCAGGATTTAAGACTTACCTATCGCGCTGCCGCAGCTCGCTGGCGTCTACAGCGGCGAGAGGATAGGCGAATGTGTCGACAAAGCGCTGCAGGCGTTCGATATAATGGCGGAGAAGCTAGGTTACTTTGTGTTAGATAACGCTGCAAGTAATAATATGGCAGTGGAGTACTTAAGTAAACAGTATGGATTTACTGCCGCTTAACGCCGCCTTCGTTGCAGTTGCCACACTATTAACCTTGTTGGCCAAACTGTTATATTTGGCAAGGATAAAAACGCCTATAATAATAACCCAAAGCATAAGAAGGATGAGGAGAAGTTTATGAATAAGTGGCGGCGGCTAGTGCCTTTAGGAGTGTTTCTAGACATTATTAACTTTACTAGTACGCCAAAATAGTACTCTAGTTTCTCTACTTTCTAGCACCTTGTGTTAGCTAAAGACCCTACAAACAAGGCCTTATTATTGGCTGTTGTTAAGGCGTGCGTTACACGCTGGAACAGCTATTGTGCTGCCTTTAAGTGTGGGCTTATCCTCTAATGTCCTATTACTGACTACGCCAAACACCACATCTTACAGATTAAAGCGCTTGATTAAAAACTAATAAGCTGCTAGCTGCTCTAGTGTAGATGCGATTAACTAGTCTATAAGTAGCAGACTGGGCAGTTATTACTAAGTATGTGGATGTGTTGAAGCCGCTCAAAGCAGCCACAGAGTGGCTGGAAGGTCGCGGCAAGAGCAAGCAGCCAGGCGATCGCAAGCTTAATAGGCGCTTTAGCGCCATTTACGAGGTTATTCCTACCTTTAAGTAGCTTATAAGCGCTTATAAAGAGCGCTTAATTACCTATCGCGATGTTGACTTTAAGCAAGAAGACGCTCCAGAAGACCATTTGGCCATTAACCTGCGCGGCGCTGTCGCCAAACTAAAGCTCTATTACAGCAAACTAAGCGATAGTACTGCCTATTACGCTGCAATTGTACTCCACCCACGCTATTGTAACTACTATAAAGTCGCTTGGGCGGGTGACCCAGCTCAATTGGCGGCTGCCAACGCTGCCTTTCAGCAACTTTGGCGCCTCTATAGTGGTACTGTTGTTCCTAGCCGCCTCTACGCCCGCTGGTTAAGTGGTCCAACACTATTAACGACGCCGTTGACGCGATTATTGAGGCGGAGAGCGACTCTAATGAAGAAACTGGCGATAAGTACGAGCGCTGGCGGGCTTGTGAGCTGCGTTAGAGCCGCGCCGACTTTGATTAAGAAGGTAACCCAGTCTGCTATTGGTTTGGGTTACGCAACAAGTACCCAGCGTTGGTGCAGTTTGCGCTTAATATAATAAGTATTCCAGCCTCCAGCGCGGAGTGTGAGCGCTTGTTCAGCGAACTTGGCGACTTATTAGAGCCAAAGCGGCGCAAAATAAGCTCATAGTTACTAGCTGCTCTGCAGTGTGTGCGGAGCTGGCTAAAGGCTGGTTTTATAAGCAGCGACAATGAGGTTGATAAGAGCAATCTCACTAACGCAGCAATTAAGACTCTGTATAGTGTATCTAAATAGGACGATTAGCTGCCAAACTGCAGTACAACACTATAATTTTAAATTAATATTTGCAAATCCGACTTCCAAATCAAGTACAAACTGCTGCCAAGACCTCCCAATCAAGTCCTCTAGCGCTGTTGAGGCACATCAAATCAAGTCAACGGGTGGATTTGGACTGGATTTGTTTGTTGACAATTGTGCTCAGACAGCCTTGCCCACTGTCGCCTTCCCCCAGCCCCAGACGGCGATCTAGAGTGAATGGTAGGACTAATAAGATAGCAGGGCGGACTGCGCTGAAGAGATATTTGCGGGCACCGGCGAACTCTCGTAAAGAGGGACAAGCGCTATGCTCCGCCCTGATGGCACGGCCAGAGTTCAGTCTTTGTTGAAAGGGATAGGGTCTATATACTGATGTTGTCGTAGCGATGCATCATTTCCCTTGCAGCATGTGCCAACGTGTCTGTACTGCGCCTGGGGTCCGATTTGGGAACAGTTCAAATATATCCTTCCACTTCATATCCATATCCCCTCCACTCTGCATTGAGCAGCGTCGGGCTTTCGCGGGCGCATGGACCTGACGCACCATCGTCATATCAGTATCCCAGTAGCATCCATGAATCCGGCGATAGCTGGATCATGCGGATGACTTGGTTGGGTCCACGAGGCCAAGCCGCGTAATTCAATAGCCACCCGTTGTCTTTCCCGCATATATAGAGAAGGTCCATCCCCTGCCAGCTTAGCAAGTTATAGCATCATCATTAGAATGGCAGGATTTAGAAGCAACCCGATAAAATATTGTTACGATTAGGAACGAGGCACTACAATGTTTGAAGCATTGTTTCTATTGTTACGCTCTGACCATCAAAGCCGACGTGTTCGACCCAGGCTAATTGTCAGAATACTTACGAGCCTTTCCCAGAGAAGGCATTTAGAAAGGCTCTCCATAATAAAGCCTGGTAAATGCCCAACGGTAAATGCTCAAAGACTGGTACTTGCCCAACGACCGGTACTTGCCCAAAGACCAGGACTTGCCCAAAGACCGGTAATTGTCTAAAGACTGGTAATTGTCTAAGGACTGGTAGCTGCTAAAACAAATATAAGAGCGCAATTTGCGGCGCTCTCAAAATCGATTTTCCACTTTAGGATATTTGGTTCTGCAGGTTAACCTCCATTGAGAATGGCTGAAGGAACTTTCAATTACAGCTTGTCCTCTTACTTCATTGGTGGGGTAGGAGGGCCGCAAACCAGGCTCGTTCCAAGATTAATTCCCGTACCTAAGTAACAGAACTCAGATTACTTTACCCAAGTCACATTACCTAGGTAGAAATACCTTAGTACAGTGGTTACCTAATGTTGGTTCCACGTCGGGTCGTGTATACACGGTAAACAGTAATAAATAGATAGTCAAAGATTCTGGTTGTAAGTTGTTGTCCTATCCTCACCGTGGAGGTGAGGATAGGGCAGACCCCCTGTCAAACACTGGCCAAACAAGGAGGCAAGGCTAGGGGTAGAACCCCTGTAACAACGCTAGCTACTTGGGGAGAGCTACTGCCAACACTGGCAGTCTTTTCTTTGTGAAAATGAAGCTATCCCCAATTACCTGAATCTCCTACTACTCCTCCTTCCGATTCACCCATCCTTCTATCCTAATTGTCAGCTTGTTTAAGCTAACTAGCTGTTCAAGGGACTTATTCGGATTGCTCTTAGTTATCGCGTCGGCAGGGTTGTCGTCTCCATTAATCCATCGGATCTCTGCGAGCTCGCGTCTCTCGTATGATTGGCGTAGAGCCATAATATCTATCATAAGTCTCTTCTCCTTTGTTGTACCAAGCTTGACAAGGCACTTGTATAGCGAGTAGGAGTCTGTACAGACTACTATTGGCAATAGTTCTCCAAGATTAGATGCAAGTTGCGACGCAATCTTGCCAATTGTCTGACCTATATAGACACCTATATCTACGCCACTAACTATGCTGTAGATCTCTAAAGCTAGCACGCTCCGTGTAATCCTTTTGCTCTTGGTTGAGCTCCAGTGGAGCAGGTTACCATAGATTTCGAACTTATCTTGTGCCGCAGGGTCGTCCTCTGTTGTCTCATTTGCTAATACAATAATATATCCAATCTGGGAGCTATAATCTTTATTGTTTGCAAATGAGCCGTTAACAAAGATATACAGCTTTGCTGTTGCAAGGTGTAGCGGCACGTATTGTAGTCCACGGGTCAGGTTGTTAAGTTGCTACTTTAGTCGCTTGTTGAGATCCTTTGCGTCCTCTTCTGTTGGATCCTGAGCTTGCGCGGCGCGAGATAGATCAAATGAAGCCTCTGGTTGGCAAATTGTCGCAATATAAGCTGCTCGAGCTCGTTGTTCTCTGTACGCCTGGCGGAAGTCACTGTGCGACAGGTCTACAAGCTGGATCTTCTTGCCCTGGTCCTTCTGTCTCATTTCTATCACTTTGTCTTTCTGTGTAATAATACAGCCATTGAATAGTAGTGGTAGGCTTTTAGAGAGAGCTTCCTTTGGTTTAGCCTTGATTTCTGCCTTTTGCAGTTCTGTATCTTCTTTTTCAGCAAACTGCTCATCTGCAAGAATCAAGGTATCGTCTATCTGCATGCCAACAACTCCAAAAGGCTTTTCTGCTGTTAATAGCAGGCAGGGGTCGTACGTAGACGTCTCCATAGCTAACTGTTGGCGGTGGTGCTTATGGTAAGTCGCCCACTAGTGTGTGCCTGCCTCTGGTATGCCGTATAGCGGTCGTTGTACCACTATAATTGTATTTGGCGGGTAGGTTAATTGAAGCTGACTAGGCAGTTGAGCGAGAATGATACAGTTGAGATATGTTGTTGACTACGTATAGGCTTGAGTGACATTGCGGAGGTATACTCTGATATCGCAGTGGATAGCCGTAGGTGCTAGAGCTAGAATAAGACGTTGACTAGACTGTTGGATTGTGGGAGATTGCGTAAGGATAATCTCCTTTCTGTCGTTATTGTACGCCTGTATTACTAGCCTAGATTTCTTAAAAGGGTTGTCTGTTGTCTTGCCTTTGACCTCATTGACTAGTCGCGATTTGAATACTCAGATCCCCTGGTGTTTGCCATCTGGATCATACTGAGTAAACTCAAAGACTCCTCTTGCAATTAGCCTGTTGATTTCCTGCCTTTGTGATGCCTCAAAAGGTGCTCCTGGTGTTGTAATCTTGCCTTCCTGGCGCAGTTTGCGAGAGAGCTCTCTATCCGCAACTTCCTTTGCGGTCATGTAGGCTGTTGATTGAAGCTGCTTACCCTGATCCTTATTGTCTGTTTCGTCACCTGGGTATCTTGTTGGCTTGCGTCTTTGGCGACTGGGTCGAGCTTCTGCGGCTGGTTTCTCGCGCGGGGATTTGGGTGGCGTACCGCTAATAGGATCTGGCATTGTGGTATCTGGCAGTGTGGGATTTTGTGGCGTAGTCTCTTGCGGCTCCTTATAGTACGGTTTCACAACTGTTGAGCGGAACTGGGTTGATCCGCTTGGCAGCTCTACTATACAGGTCTCTCCCTGGGTTTCAAGCAGCGTATGTGGGCCTGTCTATCCTTTCTTCTCTCTGTATACTCGGACCTGGGAGCCAATAGGCAGGTTGACAGTAATCCGCGTATCTGGGCCATTCCGTATCGCAAGGGCGTCGTTGATTTGGCGCTGGGCGTGCAGTTTTCGCACTTTATTAGTCGCTAGTCTGATAGCTTTTGTACGTTTTTCAGTAGAGGGTGACGGAGGATCTGCGTCCGTCATCCTTGGGTAGGCGCCAAACACTAGCAGAGTGGGCACTAGTCCATCTGGTCCTGCTGAATCGTTGACAGCCTTCTGTGCCATTTGTAGTATGAGCTCCTTGCTTAGTCTCTCGTCCTGTACCTCAGCTTCTATAATCTTGTACGCGCGGCGCAGAGGGGCGTGGTATCGCTCTACTAAGCCAATGCTGTTGTGAGCTTCTACTGGCACTTCCTTTGTGATAATTGCCATCGATCTGGCGAGCTGCTGGAACTCCCGCGAAGCAAAGTTTGTACTGGCGTCATGCACAATCTGATCTAGCGGGCCAAGATAGACGTCAATCTAGCAGATTCGGATTGTGTCCTATGCCGTAGCTGCAGACATGTTAGGTAGGAATCGTGAGGCACTAAATCGGGTAGCTTCATCAACTATCTGGAGGACTGGCTTGCTATTAATGTATAGTACGTCCACAACAATAGAAAAATTGAACTCATAGTCGTCTTTTAACGTAAATTTGAATCTGCCAGGTGACTTGGCATTCATCTAACAGTGGTGGCAATACCTTGTCAGGTGTTGCAGGATCTGCTAGTCTACCTCATGGCCAGCGCGCTGTAACAGCCGGAGCAGTCGGCGTACTGATGGGTGGCCGAATCGTCGGTGGAGGCGTCGTAGTTCAGTCTCTGTGAGGTGGCAAGTTGCTCGCGAACCGCGGTCTTCTGTCGCTGTCCAGTGACACCCTGCTAGCGATTCTTCCTGATCCAGAAGCATGTACGGGTGGCCCCATTTCCATACAATAGGGACGAACTTAGAGTCGTTCTGGACAAGTACACTGCGGAGATTGTCAAGCCGTACCCCTATGCGATTCATGTCCTGTACACAGTACAGGAAGGGCGTCTTTGTAGGAACAATATGGAAGGTAATATTACCAACTGGAGTTGGAACAACTATTACTCTAAGGGTTCTAGTGTCGCCTTTGCCAAATCGAATTGTCTGACTAGCTGCTAAGGTATCGATCTGTACGAGTGGCAGTTTCCTACACAGAGCTTCAACCTGGGGTTAGCCAGTAGTCGATATGCCAGAAGCTCCAGTATCTGGCATAATCCCCTGAAAGACAGCGGATGAGTAGCGATCCTCAAACGTACAGTTGCGGCCTGTTGTCTATGCCTTATATCCTTCTATAAGCCTGTAAGACTAATATCCTCCTGTAAGCCTGTGAGAGACTGATTAATCGTTCAATATTGACACAGTTTTGGCGCCGTCAATTGCACGCGGCCCTGCTAGGTAGCCCTCGCAGAAGAATTGCTCGCTATAGTCCGCCTCATCCTGCAGTAATCCGTCGATCAAGTTGGTGATCCCGCTCGGGTCGGCAGTGGCGTTGCTATTATAGGCATTGCTGTCGGATATATCAAGGCCTTTGTAGTCAACTAGGAACTGCTGGATATCCTCTATTGTACAGTCTATTGTTTGCTGTAGATGTTGAGCGTGCCTGTCGTATAATCTGCGCCTTTCCTCTGGTGTGTGCCTTGTAGAGAAGCAGTCAATCTTCCCACATGCCCAGCATCGTTTTGCGTCCCGCTGGAACCGCTGGGATCCTCTGTAGCGGTCGCGGAATAACTAGTTTCCGCCTCTAGCGCGACTGTAACTGCCTTTATCGCGGCCGAAGCGGTAGCGGTTGCTGCCGCGGTTGTACGTCCGGTCCGTCCAGTACTGCTGCGGATCCGGGCTGTCGTCCGTATAGTAGGCCTGGCGTTGTGCTTGTCTCTCTTTCTCCGCCGTAACAATTGCTGACCTGATTTCCGCACAAAGTCCTTCATACGTAGACGCTGGTTTGTACAGAGCTATGCTACACTCCTTGACGCCGCGGCAGGCTCGTATTACTGCGTTGCGGAGGCTCATCTCTAAAGAATACTCCATAGTGTGCTCTGTTAGTCCATCCTGTATCTGTTGCAGCTCATCTGTGAGCTCTTGAAAGAGCTCTAGCATTGGCCTCTCTGGACTTTTCTGTACAAGGTTGAGTAGAGAGGCTTCGTGCCAAAGGATAGTGTATCGTTGCAGATCCTCCTCTGTCTCAAAGTGTTCCCTAACAGTCTTGACAATTATAGCAAAATTAAAGCCTCTGCCGCGGATCTTACTCTGATAGAAAGCTTTAGCTCGTCCTTTAAGTGAGATAGGGTAGAGCTAGTGCATCTGTCCCTCAGAGATCTTAAACAACTCGCAGGTATCGTAAAAGGTCCTTAACTTGGCTGACAGAAAGTCATCCTTGTCGCCGCTGTATTTCATGTCCTCTGTATAGACCTTGAGAAACCCTGTCTTTGTCTGAATTGGGATCCTTTCTGGATCTGGGGCTGTATATGGTATTGGTGGCGGTGCTGAGAAACCTCTATATGTAGATGGTGCTGGCAGATTCGTGTACGATGGAAACCGTACTTGTGGCTGCTGAGATTGCTGCTGCTGTACTTGCTGAGGCAGCTGCTGAGGCTCTGGCGGCGGCAACAGTGACGGGTTACGATTCGGATAGGGCAACTCAGTTGTTCTGACTATTGTTGTATCGTCTTGGGAGCTGTACTCTGTATAGCTGGCTTCGAGCTATATTTGAAGCAATCTCCTCTAGATGGGTTCGCGTAATTTTGCCTGCCTGTATGATCTCCTCCTCTGTCCACTGATGTGGCTCGTCGTTGTCAAGTACGTCTTGAAGAGACTTGCCAATCGATTTCCTTATGCCGCTGTCAACCCATACGCCATTGTAGAGGAGGTAATCGCGCAGTGTACACCGAGCTTTCCTAGCTGGTATCTCGAAGGTTGCCTTTGTCCATCCATCAAAGTCTGTCTTGAAGGTTTCCTATAGTCCAATACCTCTATATTGAGAGCTTTTGTACAGTAAGACAGTGCTTAAGATGTATGCGTTAAGGATTGGCTCTGTGAGGTGTTCTGGGTTAGAGATGTCAATATCCTTGTCCCATCCGCGTAGGTCGATCTGAAACTCCTCTCGTAGTTTCTGGACTTTGGCAGGAACAAAGTTGTTGTTACTGTACGCGGTTGATTGCGTAGGTTTGTCTTGGGTATCCTCTGGGTTTGCGGTGCCGAGAGAGCTGGTCTCTTTTCCAGACGCTGAAGCTGACATGGTTGTCGCTATATGACGGTACTATAGGACAGTGAGACGAGTCTTCAAGTCCTGTATCGTAAGCGACGTTGTTAAGGCAAAACCAGTACGCTATGAGTCGATACTAGTAATTACCAGGCAAAAGCCAGTACGCTATAAGTCGATACTCGCAATCACCCTTCGAGCGCTGGTACCTTGCTTGTCTGTGGCTAACGTGAGGTTAACCACTGATCAGTGTTGGTTCCACGTCGGGTCGTGTATACACGGTAAACAGTAATAAATAGATAGTCAAAGATTCTGGTTGTAAGTTGTTGTCCTATCCTCACCGTGGAGGTGAGGATAGGGCAGACCCCCTGTCAAACACTGGCCAAACAAGGAGGCAAGGCTAGGGGTAGAACCCCTGTAACAACGCTAGCTACTTGGGGAGAGCTACTGCCAACACCTAAAAAGGTCACTTTCCTAAGTAATAGAACTCAGGTCGCTTTACCTGAGTCCCATTACCCAGGTAGAAATACTCAGGTACAAAGGTTACCCAAAAAGGTCACTTTGCCGAGTAATAGAACTCAGGTCGCTTTACCTGAGTCCTATTACCCAGGTAGAAATACTCGGGCGCGTTCTCCTGGGAATATTTCTCCTGGGACTAATCAACTAGGAGATAAGGGCCCCTGGGCGAATTCTCCCAGTCCTGACTTTATCCTAGTAAAATTTTCCCAGTATGTTTAGTCTCCTAGGATGCAGTTTTTGCCTGGGAGCCTTTTCCCTGCTACAATGTCTTAAGAAACTGCTTAATCGCATCTATATAATTTTATTCTGGCAGAATATCTTAATCCTCAATATATTTAAGGCATTATTTGGGTTTTCGAGTAGATTTTGAAGTACTCAAACTACGCATAAAGGAAAATGCAGGCCTAGTACAATAAGCAGAGCTAAGACCTTAACGCCTACATCTCTTTATCTATTGTGCCACCTTCCCTTTAAGCCCACTTAGTCTGAACCATATTTTTATTATTATGTACTCTATTCTTTCTTACTAAACTATCTATATGCGTTTAATAATTTACGCTTGAAGTTAGAATCTGCTTAGTTGCGGCTCTCTAGAGGTTAATAACGTTAGCTAAGCGGGACCAGAAATAGCTCCTCTGTGGCTAAGGTTAATTAAAGACTGTGTTGCTGTGCTCCCGTCATTACCCCATGGGAGGTCAATTAAATTCTATGTGGCGAGTTTCCGAATGTGTCATTTGGAGTGTCGCCCTCAGCTCGGCGGTCGCCATTGTTAACTTCTCCATTGACGGCTGGGGCATCACGGCCATGCTGGCCCGTTGGATTGGAAGTGCTGGAGGTGGAGCCCGGTTGGCTGTTTGGTGTGCTACCCTCCCCCTGAGCAACATTGCCGGTTTCTCTAGAATAATCACTGAGCCGTGCAAGTATAGCAAGCATTGCTTCGCTTGGCGACTTTATTACTAGTAGGGGGTATAATTTATCCTTAATATAAGTTAACTCTTACTAGCTATAAAAAGGGAGGGGCTTACAAGAGCTTTCTTAGCCTATAGACAAGTAAGGCTAGCCTATCTTATCTATTAATACAAACCTATTAAATTAGCTATTATAATATATTAGAAGATATAAGTAGGTGTTATATTTAAGGCATAACTTAGCTAATTTCTTGTAGAGGGTTTTAAATAATTTCTCGTAGTTGTTATTCGCAGCGCGCCTTGCCCTAGTGGGCGTTAAGACCTGTGATTGCTGCTTGCAGCGGCGAACATCTAGAGCAGCTTGTGAAGTCATTCGCCGCAGAAGTAATCCTTCGTTGCACGCGCATACGCTTCGCAGATTCTTGTGAACGGTCTAATAAGGCCATCGCGCGAGAAGAATTCCGTGAAAGCTCAGCCTGGCCGGGAGACTCATGACACGTCCTACATCATAAGGATGCGAGCGTCTGTTATCCGGGGTTAACAATACTAGTAGAACTAGTCTAACAAAGGATAGAGCTTTGGTTGAACTGGTTGCATCAACGACCCTTTGATCGGTAGCGGGAATGACCCATTCTCTGCTTCGATGAAATAAGAGACTTGGCTAAGCTTGGCTGCATTACATCGTTACGGGCGACAGTGGGAACGGCCTTACGCACGGTGTCCTCGCCGGTAAGCTCGTCGCAGACGAGATCGCAAACACGCCCAAGCCCTGGATCAAAGCCTACGACCCGTCTCGCATCTCCTCCGTCGCCAAAGTCCTCCTATCCATGCTCTCACATGATGTGCAAATCAATGTGCAGTACAAACGCTTCGCGCAGACAGACATTGCGGACATCGAAGACCTTGTTCCTGGTGAAGTGGCGTGTTGAATCCAAGTACGAAGAAGCCGATTGCGTGCTACAAGGATAAAAATGGCCTGGTTCATAAGTTCAGTGCCATCTGTCCGCATATGCATGGTGTGGTGTGCTGGAATAGCGCGGAGAAGAGCTGAGATTGTCCGGTGCATGGAAGTAGGTTTAGCAAGGATGGAATGGAGCTTATAGGGCCTGCGAGGGCGAGACTTGCGCTAGAGAATGAGAGTGCGGAGCAGTTGCAGAAGCAGGCTATGGGGGTGTCACGGAGTTGTTGAAATGAATCAGTATGGATTCCGTCCCTTTTTGGTTGATGGAGACATGCGGGTAACAATGGTATCTTGGTACTCCCTTGAATGATTCATATCTCTTTCTAGACTGTGGACCCTAATAGTTGCCTGTCAATGCAAGTCATGAATAGCCCAAGTTAACATCCTCTGCGCTTGCATTATTCATTGTGGGTTCCTTTTGTGTATTACGGACGCTAAATGTGTGACTGTTGGTGAGTGGCGGAGTGTTAAGGTTTCGTCAGGTCTCGGTAAGTGTGTGGGGCAGTCCATATCTATTCATTCACATTCATTCATACTCAGCTTAGCCTTTTACAAATTATCCATATGTCCAACATAAGCACATGCGAAACAGTTTCCATGAGAGACTCAATCATACCTAATATCCTTCAGGAATTCCTTCGTCCAAGTTGCGACTCCGCCAACGCTCAGCGACCCGGTAGAGCGACTTTTTTGTTAACCATATAATATTGCACAATACATAACTCCTATCGATGTAGATTTTTGCACTGCTTAACTCCGGCCCGCCAAGGACTTTGCCCCGCCCAAATTCTTGATCTCCATATCGCGCTTCCAAGGTATTAAGTAAGACGGATGATGACTTGCAGCTCTTGGCCTTGGCTTTGAGTAATCAGCAAACCCAACATAGTAGTGGATTTCCAATACGCACCCAACGATCAGGGTTATAGTCAAGTGTGATACAAATGAGGCAGATAGATATGAAAGATATAAAGACTCGCAGCATTCAGACTACTAGCCAAACATCCATACATATCTTACCCAACAAGCCAACCCCACACTCACACTCACAGGCCCAACCAAAAAGGAAAAAATGTCCCACCTCCCCTACTTCAACTACCCCGGCTTCGGCACCCGCTCCCGAAAAGACATGCACTACAGCCAAGCAGTGCGCATCGACAACCGCATCGAAATCTCAGGCCAAGGTAAGCCTCCCCATTCCCCCGCCCCCTCCTCCCTTAACTGCATACTCAACTCAGAACAACCAGGCGGCTGGGACCCTTCAACCGAAAATATCCCCACCATCCTCTCAGAAGAAATCGCCCAAGCGTTCAGCAACGTGGATCTCGCGCTGCGCCACGCAGGCGGCAAAGGGTGGGAGGGCGTGTACAAGGCGCGGATTTATGTCGTGCTAGAGGGGAGCGAGGACGGGTGGGCGGAGGGGGCGGAGCATATAGTGGGGAATTTGGGGAAGTGGTGTCCGGTGAGTTACCCTATACTGGATGATTTTTTTGGGGGGGAGCTTGATGGTGGGATAGATTGATGGCTAACTTGGTGGGGGGTGGTAGAACCATGGGCCGCTGTTGACGTGTGTGGAGGTTAAGAGGTTGTTTAATGATATCCGGATTGAGATTGAGGCTGAGGAGCATTTGGGGTGAGGGTTGGGGAGGGGAGGGGAAGTGCTTGGGGACGAGCGCATGGTAGGCTTGGGGGTGGAGTCTTGAGGAGAGGTAGGGTGAGTATAGTGAGTATGGACACTTGTTTGTCTGATAGTAGCAGGCGAACGAATGGGGAAAGATATTTACTCGACGCTATATACCAAGTCCATAAACAAGAAAGACGAAAAATAAAAATAATATGCGCTACACCCACAGTCCAGATACACAAGCTCACTGATCCGCCCGACGCCAGCAAACAAACCAATAAAACACATCCCTGAAGCCAAAAGACATTCTGCGCTCCCTCTTCAGTGAAACCAAACACCCAAGCTCCCTTCTACCCACTCTTCATCCTTTTCATTTCCTCCCGCCTAGCCACCTTCGGCGGCTTGCTAGGCTCCTCGCCATCCCTGACCTTCCTCTTCAACCTGCCCGCATCGACCAGCATAAACTTGGGAACCCCGTCGTTCTTGTGCGTCTTCCTGCACGCCGGGTCAGTGCACCCTTTGAAGTCCTCGCACTTGGGGCGATGGCAAGATTTCCCTGCAAGGGCGCAGTTCTCGCGGTCGTGCTTGCCGCCGTCGCACCATTTGTCCCACCCCTCGTTGTGGCAAGGGACACAGACGACTTTGCGCCTAGCGGCTTTTTTGGCGGGTCGAGTCTTTGCTGGAGGGGGTTGGGGAGGCGCCCCTTGAGGGGGTGGGAAAAACATGTTCCCCTGAAGGGGTGGGAGAAACATGTTCCCCTGAAGGGGTGGGAAAGCTATTGCCCCCTGAGAGGATTGGGGAGCCGCCCACTGAGTGGGTGTGGGGGTTGCCGCCTGAGGCGGTGGGGGTGGGAAACCCATTGCTCCCTGGGGAAATTGGGGAGCTGTCCAATGAGCGGGCACGGGAGTTGCCCCCTGAGGCGGTGGGGGTGGGAAACCCATTGCTCCCTGGGGAAATTGGGGAGCTGCCCACTGAGCGGGCGCGGGAATTGCCCCCTGAGGCGGTGGGGATGGGAGAAAAGTTTCCACCTGAGGGGGCTGAGGGGGTTGCGGAGCTGCCCACTGAGCGGGTGTGGGAGTGAAAACCATTGGCCCCTGAGGGAATTGGGGAGTTGGCCGCTCAGTGGGTGGGGGAGATGGGCACTGAGCGGGCAGTGAAGTTGCCCCCTGAGGCGGTAGTGGATTTTCCCCCTGAACGGGTGGGGGAGATGGCCCCTGAGACGGTGGGGGAGTTGCCTGAGAGGGTTGCGCAATCACTTGCGCAGTCGCTTGAGGAAGTCCCAGGGGAGGTTGGGGCGACAGAGAGACTTGGGAGCCTGACTGTGGGGTGCTCGTAGGTGAAGCAGCAGCTTCGTGACTAATAGTATGTTAGCTAATTCCAGGGTGGACAACACTAAGGCCGAGTGCACTCGAACAAAAGTGGTGTGTTACTCCAGGATAGACAATACAAAGGCCAGGTGTACTCACCTACTCGGCCCGGCTGGGGTACCGGGGTGCTGCTCGGCAAGCTCCTTCAGGAAAGGATCCTTCAGTTGCCACCATGCAACGCCGTTGCAATCCAGCATCTTTGGGTCGATGCTAGTCACCTTCTGCTGGAAGAATTTTGCTTGGTATGTGAGCATGTGTTTTTGTTGAGAGTGTATCAAATATTGCGGCGCTAACTCACCCTGTTGCATGTAGGCCTCAGAATTGACGATGGTTCCGGCCTGAGCTTTGCGCATTAGGGCCGCGATCTTGTATCCAGCCGTGTCCTCTTCGAGAAT
Source organism: Laburnicola sp. R22_1 (assembly GCA_014281115.1). Taxonomy (NCBI): domain Eukaryota; kingdom Fungi; phylum Ascomycota; class Dothideomycetes; order Pleosporales; family Didymosphaeriaceae; genus Laburnicola; species Laburnicola sp. R22_1. The sequence continues at coordinate 1,875,265 of JACONQ010000018.1, read as the reverse complement.
GGAGAGGAAATGCTCTTGCTAAACCTCATTTGGAGGTGGCAACAGGCCCTGCTGGGCGGAGGCGGAGACTTCAAGGCCTTCCGCGCTTTCTGGACGCATAATGTCGTGCGCTTCGTGGTAGTTGTTGGACATGGTTGTTTTTGTTGGTGGAAGGCGGTACTTTTGGACAATGTGCGGGTGTGCGAGGACAAGGTTGGAGTGTGTCTGTGGAGTGGTGGAGCGTTAAAGGGAAAGGAAAACGACCATTATATACTCTCGCCGGAGCGGTGGCGACGTCCAAAAACCTTTGGGGAATTGGGATTTTACGTTGGATGAACGTGAAAAACTTGGGCTGTAAATGCCGCAAAACGGGGCCGTCACCGCCGTGTAACATTGAAGCTCGAGCATAGCCACTGGCGAGCTCGCGGCACACACGCCGCCATCCCAAGATTCGCTGCTTCTAAGCTGTCTCTCCTGTATGACACCTGTTGAGTTCTTCCAAACCATGGTTGAACATCTTGTCGTCGCCATCGTCGCTGCAAATCTCCCCGGAAGTTTGCAAGAGTGGTTTAGGGAGCAACATCGCCATCGTATCGGTGGAGCCGGTTCGGAGTCAACTGGCCTCAAAAACCTCTGTGTATATGCACTAGATACCGTGGTTGAAAGTAGCCTCTATTCACGAGGTTGTGATTGTTACTGCCGTTGTTACTTACCTGTCATCCTGGCCCAGGAGGCGCCCGTCCACGCGCAATGGATGGATACCTTATTGTTCTGATGGATGTGATAGATTAACGGCGGAGACATTGTTTTGGCCATTGATGACAGCCAGAGTGCGCATTCCCAGCCTCTTTACTTGCTCGGTCGCCACTAACCCAGCAGTTGGCACATGCGTCGCGGAAGCTGACCCAACACCTCCGCGGACGGAAGTCGAGGGCGGCACCACACCGGACGAACGGCATCTGCGAAGGTACCTTGGTACTGGGAGATCAATTGATGAGGTCCAAATCTTTCCATAAGGTTCTAGGCATCATCCGGTTCGTTGGTTGCTCGCAGGATTGAAAGGGCATCGGCAGCATCTCCGTTCGCCACCATACTACATCGGCAACCGATACTTCTGTTCCTTGATTCGGAAGGCCTGCACCAGAAATAGCGCTAATCTTTACGTTCTCCTTCCCCGAACCAGCATTGATTGTATCACCATGCAAGACAACTACTGTGTTGCTGCATGTGGCATCAGTACCACATGTAGCTTCCACAACAGCCACCTTCATGATTACGTTCCATAGCCGGTATTACATCATCGTCAACCTCGTTCAAAGATGGCTTTGGGACGATGATGTAAAACATCCGCTAGGCATCTGGTGTTGGTGTCTCGAGTAAGATCAGCCTTTCAGAACCAATGGCAGCTTTGGATGTGATTTACTGGACCATTGCTTCATAAGTCTCGTCAGGAGCGGTGATGTTGTCCAGCGGCATTGTTATGGAAGGGGCGGCCTCCCACAGCGAGTTGTCCAAATTCACAGTCGGCTTTTGGGGAGAGTAGTACCGTCCGGCGGCGCCAAATTCGTAGATAAGCTTCGGGTGTGCAGCGTGCACATCTACTGCAGGTCAGCTCCAAATTACACATTGGGTACAGTCAATTCCGCTCCCACTTTAAGGAAAGAGTTGAGTGACATTGTCGGTTCGTTCATCCGACTTCCTCGCGCGCCAGCCAAAGGATCATGTCATCATCGCCCCGAATAGCGAGTCAGCCATCAAGCAGAGTAGACACTACCGCCAGATGATAGTGGGGGGCGCGTAATTTTCCCAGTAAAGTCAACGTTGATACCACTCCAGAGTGTGTTGCGAGCCAGCCGGACAGCAGACATGACTTTACCCTGGAAACAGAGCTCCTGCTTAGAAAGTCAGTCAAATATCCTGTTATTCTGACAGCTCTACAAACTTATGACACAGTTGTACCCACACATGAGGGACACGATTTCCGCTAGAAAATCATTAGCAAAAGGCCAAACGTAGCTCTCGATTATTCCTACACGAAGCGACGACATAGTTAGCAATTTCTTAGAAAGAGAAGGAGTGATACACATACCCCTTTGATTGGAACAGCCAAAGCCAAAAATTCTCTCCATTTCACTTGCTGTCTGTCTGTTAGCAAGCCGCTGTTCGACCACATATTCCTATGGAGATTCCTATGGAGATTCCTATGGAGCCATATCCCAATTTGAAAAAGAGCACCCAAATCACCGCCGTACGCATCAGCGACAGGCACAAAAACGTTTGTCTAAAGATAAATTAATAGTTATGTACATTGTTTGCGAAAAGCGTAAGTAAAGAAGCAAATAGAAGGATAAATAAAAAAAGCGAATTCAACACAGCGCTGAAAGTACCGTCGGTGTCAGGCAAGTCCTAAACGTCCTCAGCCCTTACTGCTTTGATATACAAGTAGAATTCTCGGCCTGGAAGAGGAGGTCTCATGAAGAATTCACTGCTGAGTATGCACCACGTCGAACCAGATGGTTTCCAACTCAACTGCGTGCGCCCATGTAGCTTTAGTTCAAATCCAAACTTACAGACACCATTAAAGTCGTGGGCGCATAGCAGAATTATGCCGCTATTTAGGTGCTCTGGAATCGAGAGGGAGTTGGAGATTTATATAACTGGTCAGGGTCCCCTCACAAGCCAGTCTGTGAATACGATGACGTGACTTTCGCCGAGTGATGAGATTTTTTTTCGATTGTTCACCATGGGTATACATAATCACAGTAAAGAATTTACTTCTCCGGCCATGGTTTTGGTTCAAAGATGACGAATACTGCCCTATGTATGTGATTGTAGTACGTACCCGCCCTTGTGGGCCGTGCTCGCCGCTTTTGGATGTCTCCAGAGCTTCAACGGCCATCACCGCCCCACTCCGACGTCCGAACATGACGGAACCTGGGGCCGACGCAAAGCTCTACGTGGAGCCTCGCGACGCAAAAGCCTTCATCGAAGCGATCCTCGTCGGAAATGGCGTCGCAGCCGGAAATGCGGCCATTGTGGCCCGGTGTCTCATCGCCGCCGACCTACGAGGCGTGGACACCCACGGTATGAACCGAATACCCTCCTACATGGAGCGCATCCGGCAGGGTGTGCTCGACGGGCTGGCGACTCCAAAAATCACACAGGTCACGCCCGTTGTGTCACATGTCGACGGGTGCAATGGGTTCGGGTTCCTCGCTGCAGACGCAGGCATGGGCGTGGCCATCGAAGCTGCAAAAATCTACGGCATCGGGATGGCGAGTATCACGCACTCGAATCACTTTGGTATGAGCGCTTGGATTGTCCAGAAAGCGCTTGATGCAGACATGATGAGCTTGGTGTTTACAAATTCGAGTCCTGCGTTGCCGCCGTGGGGCGGCAAAGGCAAGCTCATCGGCGTGTCGCCGCTGGCATGTGGTGCGCCTGGGAAAGATAAGCCTTTTATTCTCGACATGGCGCCGTCGGTCGCAGCGCGCGGCAAAATCTACAAAGCGAAGAGAAGGGGCGAGAAGATCCCGCTTGATTGGGCGCTGGACAAGGACGGAAACCCAACGGATGATCCTGTAGCTGCTCTTGATGGCGGTGTAATGCTCCCCATGGGTGGACCCAAAGGATCTGGTCTAGCTATCATGATGGACGTATTCTCCGGAGTGCTTTCCGGCTCCGCGTATGCTGGGCATGTGACTGGCCCTTATGACCCTTCCAAAGCGTCCGATGTAGGCCACTTCCTAATCGCAATCAAACCGGACTTATTCATGAGTCTGGAAGATTTCCGAGAGAGAATGCAGTATCTGTATGACAGAGTCGTGGGCGCCGACAAGGCTGCTGGGGTGGATCGCATCTACTTTCCGGGCGAAATTGAACAGCTAGAGCAGCAGCGGAGAGAGAAGATGGGCATTCCGCTTGTTGTGGCTGAGCTAGATGCACTGAACGCAGAGGCACAGAGGGTTGGAGCAAGATCTCTAAGCGCGAAAGCCTCTCCGAATTGATAGTTCGTGATAAAGATTCAAGAATGTAGTGACATTGACACCAACATCTACGTGACCACTCCTTCTCATCATGATTTACACTATGTGACATTTCCCATGTATTCTCATAGAATCTTTCGAACAATCAACCTCACTATTGCTCATCCAGGGTACCACAAGGTACCCAGACTATCATCCTAACACCATACTCCCCCTCCAAACACCCACCCCCACCACATCAACCACATAAATCTCCACTCCTCAACCCCCAAAAACCCCAAGCCTCTCCTCACCCTCATCGTCCAACAACGCACTTCCAAACCACCGCTCCAGCAATCCCATCATCCATCCACACCGCCACCCCCGATTCACACCAACCGCATCCCCCGTGACATACCTCGCTCCATCCCCTCACGACCAAACAACCAACTCAACGACCTCACCAGCCTCCCGTTCCCTCTTCAACGCTACCTTACATCCCGCCCATCACCCGCCTCTTTGGCAGGCGTCAGGTGGGTGCATGGCTGTCTGTGTCTACTTGGCCCACTGTATGCGCTTCCCAGCGGTGTGGTGCCCCATTCCATTCAAATTTAGAGCGTTGTTCTAAGGTCGATTCCTCCGGCGGCGCCGGCTGGTGAGAGCGACGACAACAACAACAACGACGACGACACAGCCAGCCGTCCATTAAAGACGGAGGATCATGATAGCCAGCAGGTGTGTGGTAGAAAAGGAAAGATTGTACGGAATAGTGTGTGTGTAAGAGGGGCTATGCCCAGGTACAGCTAGGAGGCCTCGTGGGTACATAGTGCATTAGGGCTTAGGATCCTCGGTAGAGAGAAATTGCGTTTGTAGGCTAGGCTGCCAAGGTAGGTAGGTAGGGTAGGGTAGATAGGTAGCTACAGCCTACAAGTATAGTATGGAAAATGCCTAGCTGGTTAGTTGTTCCGAAAAGACACTCCACTCCGCACATGGATGGCGCCGACGAGTACGATAAACGGCCAAGGACGCATTCCGGCAACATGAACATTTATCTCGATTGAATCCGAGAAGGGGATGCTCGTACAAATATGCAGAAAAAAAGGCGTCGCAAGTGATCCGTTTGCTCGGACAGCGGGCGGCCGAGTTAGGTTAGCTAAGCACAAGCCATGCATGCAGCGACGAGATAGATGTATGAGAACCAGCAAATTGAGGGGATGGGAAAAAGAAAACCCCGAAAAGAAAAGAAAATCTCTAGATAATGATCCATTCCATAGTATAAAGGTCCCCCAGTCAGACCCAAGAATCGTTCCGTACCCTAATCGCCAGTCACACCCCCACTCCCGCTTTTGCCAGAACTCCGAGGCGTGGAAAAAGAGGGACTAAACGTGTCCCATCGAAAAGACCAGACCAGCGAAAAAGGTGCCCAGTAGAGTGAAATTTTACACAAGGAAATAAAATTGGTACAAAAGACGGTCAACCGCTACTATGCTGAAATGTGGTCTTCTGCAAATAGGGTACCATCGTAGTGCCGTTCGTGTGATATTATGGGCACGGAGCCTAGGGTGAGAAGTCGCGTTGAGGAGCATGCACTGCCTCCCCGAGGTTGGAAGAGCGTCTGTGCTATAGAGGAGTCCTTTCGGATGTGAAATCCCACAGCATCTTGACGAGGGAGTCAGGCAGCGTGTAGAGATCGACGTGGAACTCGCCATCTGGGACACAGTTAATGCTAATCGGGCGTATAGGAAAGATTTGACCTACTCTCAACGTCGTTCTTGGTGTAGGTCTCGCTGGTCTTGTTGTCATGCACCATGGTGACCACTTGAAGGAGGTCGTCTTCGGTGAGCTTCTGGAGACCATCGGCCAGCTTCTCCATGTCAACCTAGAAGGGTGCGGTTAGCGTGCATGGCGGAGAAATCTCAACATAGTGCAGTCTTACAGCCTTCTCCCTCCGGCTCTTCTTCTTGGTCGCGTCAGCCTTTCCTCCGCGCACGCCATTCGCTTCGCCGGTGGACTGCTCGAGCAACGCCACGAGGTCAGGCTTCGGGTTTCTGAATGTCTGCGCACAGCTCGTTAGCGCGCCATGCCCAAATATCCTCAGGTGATGGTCCGACATACCACGACATGTGTGGCCTCGTACCGTTCGGCGTGGAAGTTGAGGTCGTGGTTCAGCGTGTGGTCGCCGCCTTTGTGGGCGCCTGTTAAGGTGATTTGCATGTCGAACTCGCCCCAGCCCTTTTCTTCGATGCGGAAGGGCGCCTTCTTGAACGCTGCGCAAGTCAGCCATGGTCGCGCGCCTACCGTGCCCGGGGCGGCTTACTTTGCTTGTTCTTCTCGAAGGACGGGTGCAGGTTATAGACGGCCTTCTCGAAGCAGTTGGCCGTGATTTCGTTGCCATCCTTGTCCAGCAGCCATATCTCTATGCTCCACTGTCGCATCGGATACCCCTCCATGGGCGACGGCTCGGCGCTACATGCAAATGTCAGCGTCTCTGCACAAGGCGTGCCATGGGCGCGGGTACGTACATGGGCCGCTGCGTCGTGATGAGCTTCACGTTGCGCTTGATCTGCGCAGAGGTTAGCCATGGGCCGCCAGTTTTGTCGCAGTGCGCGGCGCGGGAATGCCCACCTCGACCATGATGACTTCTTCAGATGGCGTGTGTATACGTGGTAGCAAGGTGTCCGCGGGGGTTGTGAGTTTGTGCGAAGTTATGTAGCTGGCGAAGACGCGCGGGGACGGCAGGCGCGTTGAGGATGTCCAAGGTTGAGCGTGAGGCGTGAAGCGTGCTTGAGTGGCTGGTCGGAGCTTTTAGTAGTTAGCGGGCGCCGGGGACGCAAGCGGGCAGGAATCCCTCACAAGGAGCAAGCAAGCTCCCTCTCTCACTGCAGCTTGCCCTTGGCGCACCGCCGTGCCACCACACCACAACTCACATGCTGCAGGCGGCAAGCTGCAGTAAGCGGCTGCGGCTGTGAAAGCCTATGACATAACGTGTTTGTAGTTAGAGCGAAGTGTCCAAACATCGGCTCCCTGACTTTACTGACTGGGTGAGAGAACGTTCAACGTAGCCGCAGACTTGATGAGCTGAACTCTTTATTCAATTATTGGGCTTGGGGACATCTCCAGCAGCAACTCGTGGCGCTGCAGAGGCTATCTATGTGCAGTGTGGGCGTCTCTGTCGCCGGGTTGTAGTACCGTTGCTAAATCTCATCGCCGTCGTTCATCGAGTCCATCAGGCCGTGCCTCAGCCGTCCGCCGCAGCCCCCTCTACTCGGCCTTGAAAAGCGCCTCATTCTCCTGCTGGGCCTTGATGAAAGCCTCCTTGAAAAGGTTGGCATCTGCGCAGAAGCTGGTCAGCATTCGTATACAAACTGCACCACCAAACAACACTTACTCTCGCTGTTGGCAAAACGGATGGCAAGCGTCTGAGCTTCGGGCTCGCCCTCGCTGACGTCGGCCGCGGCGTTCCACACCCAGCTGCGGTCGCTACCCACGTTGGGCGACAATTTCATGTCAGGCACAACTACGTCCGTTAGCACATGTCCACTGCCGCATGAGTCTCGCTGGTGGAGCTTACCGTAGTGGTTGGCGCACACCTTGAGTGTCTTGTCCCGGCGCATGACGAGACGCGTCTTGCCGTTCTCCTTGTGCTTCAATAACCTGACGTCGCCAGTGCCCCGCTCCTTCCACTCCCGCGTCTCCCTGTCGAACTTGAACAGCTTGGCGCGCATCTTGAAGGTCTGCTCCTCGAGCTCCTCGTTGGTCTTGGTGTCGACCTTCTCCGTGAGGTGCACAACGGGCGCGAATTCAACGTCGGGCTCCTCGTTCTCGGGGTTCTCGTCCTGCACAAGATGAGCCGAGCACGCACACGTCACAATGTGTGCACTTACCTCGCCCTTGGGCTTGGATGCACCTGAGGGCTCGTTTTCGTCGTCGTCGTCGGCCTCCTTCTTCTCCTTCTTGGGACCCCCGCCAAACATGGAGAAAACATTGTCCTTGACGGCCGCCGTGGCCGTCGACGCGGTGCTGGCGACCGTCTCAGTGGCCGAGGCAGCAGGCTTGTCCTCGGCAGGCTTCGCCTCGGTGATGTCCGTCGTCACCTTTGCCGTCTCGTCCTTCTGGAGAGTGGCGGCCGGGGCCGTGGCCTGCTCAGCGGCGGGGTCAGGTTTGGCGTCGGCCATGTTGTGCGGGTGGATGAAGCTAAGGTAGGCTCAACGGCTTTGGGTGAGTTGGTGGAAAAGGCAAGAGTGCGGGTTTGTGTGTGCGGGGAGCGTTGTTGGCACTGCTCCAGAATTTAAACAGAAGTCGCGATGGAGGGGCTGCCCAGGCCAGGTGCGTCCGCCCGCACGTGCCACATGGCAATCCACGTAGGCCACCCTGGTCCCCCTGCCCTTCACTCCAGGGTCTTCTTTGCAGCCTAATGTAGCCTGGATGGAGTTCCAAGGCACCAACACGTCATCGCTCCGCACACCACCTTTCTAAACAATTGTCAATCATGAAGAGAACAATCCTAGCACTCTAATAAAAAGTCCCAAATTCAAGAGGAGACTAGTCTACAATGACTACCACAAAATCTACCTAGGTGTCTGAACCGTTACCCTTGCGCAAGATTGAGCGCCGAATCCAAGAGCACCCGCCAGACACTCCTAGTGATTTGTCCCAGCGCTTCATGATTCTGGTATATAATGCCCATGCCCCCGATGTCGTACTCCATGTGGACAAAATCTCAAACGCCATCCTATGTGGAAACCGAAATCAGGAACGCCTGTCCCATCCCACACCCTAGATACCCTAAATCTGTTCACCACTTCGCAGCCTCGCACGACCGTGTCTTCTTTCCATTCCGGTCCTTGCTTGACAGGCCCACCGCCCGCTCAAAGCCACATCGCGCAATGTAAGCATTGTTCCTTGCCACTATTAGGCGTTTCGAGGTCCTGACTGGAGCAGTGGCCCTACGAAAGCTCGTCCACGCCCGACTGCGAGCTACACGCACGGCATCTGAACCAGCAGCTAGCTGGCGGTTGGCTTCCTTTCTAGCACCTTGCAAGCGATCGACCCAGTCATGACGGGCTAGGCTAGCTTTGTCCTTCCAGGAATGAGTTCCATCTGTTAAACGTGTAGAAATTGACTGGACTTGTTGTACGATGCTGGAAGAAATGTCTCGAATGTTGTGATGAGCCTTGATAGAATCAACCAACCGAGCAACACGAGGCTTTTCGCGACCCAAGCTGATGTTGAAAGATTGTTGCATAAGCGGTTTCGAGTGTGTTGCAATACTGACGTTGAAAGAACCGGCAGGGTACTCTTTGGCGAGATCCACAATATAGACTCCATCCATCGTGCGCTCATAACGAATGGGGACAGTCTGCGCGTCCCTCGACACCTGAATCTGCAGTTGGGGCTTCCGTGCGCGGCCGATAAGCTCTTTCGGAGGACGGAGAATGAATTGCTGTTCTCCGCTGGTTTGGATTTCGAAGACACCAGTCTTCCCTGCTTTCTTCTGTGATTTTCGGTATTCTTTGGCTTCCTTGCCATCAGACTTCTTTTTCGGCTGTTCAACTTGTTTCGTCTGCTCAAGGTGCTGGACAACCTTCCTTCGCAGAGAATCAGCTCCCTTCAGGCTCTTGTCAACATTCTGTCCAAAACCAGAGTGTTTTGCAACAATGGCATGGAGCAGGTTATCGGCAGTGGTCGAAGGAGTCGCCGACGTAGACGCCTGGGCCGCTGAAATGATCGCAGCGGGGGCTGATGAGCAGAGGCCTGCAGGTTCAGGTGGCACAACTCGTGAAAGGGCAGCTTGCAGAGGCTGTAATCCTGCAGTAAGGTAAGAGAGAGCCACTATTCCGCACACAGCAAGAAGCGTTAATTGTAGCCTGTCAACAGCTGGTGCAAATTTCCAGACTCTAGCCACGTATGTAGGAATGAAGTCGTTGATTCTCCATAGATCGGCGTGTTCGCTGTGGTTTGACAGACGAAGCGATTGCAGACGAGGGCTGATGGCAACCAGGTGTCGATTCAGATCGGACGATTCGAGCTGCATAAAGTTGAACACATCCATGGGGAGTACGTCTCGTTCGACGAACTGGCACTCGACATTAGTGCGACCTTCTACACAGACTCGCAAACTCCGGGAATTGTAACGAAAGCCTACATGGTCCTCGTGGAATCGTCGATGGTCCGTAATATCAAGGTATGGAATGCCGTGCCTTTGGAATGCGTCGCGAGCGGCTAACAGATCCGATTCTCCCAAAGCGGCACCGCTTGTCTGCGGGTAGCAGAAGATGACTAGATCGGGAAAGGAAGCTGAGCCAACAGTGTGTTGCTTTCCACTGGTGCCGAAAGCAAGCTCTGCTCCCTCGCTGTCGTCGAGCGTGATGACAACGCGGGCATCCTTGCTTGGCTCGGGCAGTACCTCGATGCTCGTACAATGATCCGTGTGCAAGACCGGGCTGTATGGCTCCATCTGACCGCGTACCATGACAGACTTTGATGATCCAGGGGAAGCAATGAGTGCATTTAGGAGACTACTCTTGATCCGCTCCTCGTTCCATGTGTCCATGCGACCCACGAACAGCACTCTGAAGGACTCGCAGTCCGGGTAGAAGCGTTCCGCTAGGCCAGCTCGCACGGTAAGGCGGATATCTGAACAGCCATAGGCTTCCAACACTTTGGACAAGCTCTGTTCTGGAGTGAACTCTTTCACGATGCTGGAACCCTCCAAAAAGTCCGAGTCAACAGCAGATTGCTCGTGCATCTTGAAGTGGTATCCGCTCTCGCTGTCACACAGGCTTGGACGCTCGGTGAGTACGCTGTCCTGCCCTGCTGCTATAACGTGGGCATCAAGAGGGTCGGCTACGGAGGGTTCGATGGCTTGCGAAGCCTCGTCGACATAGTGGTGCTCAAAGTCATCATCATCGTCGTCATCGGTTCCCGACAGTGTTTCGACGGAGATATCATCGGGCGAGGTAGAAGCGACCGACGCAGTGTGGCCGTCATCGTCGGAGACGCTGCAGATGCTGTCGCTCATGCCCACCACTTCGTAGGAGCTCTCGTCGAGTGAGTTGGCCTCCTCGGTGGGGCGGTGCGGGTTGGAACGCATGATCAGAGCGTTGAGGTCGAGTTGGGCAAGGGACTGGTTGATCCGTATCGGTGGGTATTCGAGTTCCTGAGGAGAGTCGGGCCTGCTCATCGTCGTGTCAGCACTGCAGCATCAGGAAAAGCGCACGCAGCGGTTCGGGAAAGCGATGGAGGTGGGCAGTTACGCAGTTCAGCTGTGAAACAGACGGGGCGCGGGTGGTGAAGTTTGGGGCGCTGCCTAACCTGGGCTCAACGCGTCGATGATGGGACCGCGGGGGAGAAGGTGGGGCTGGTGCCTGCACGAACACGTTCACTGTCGCCTGTTGATGAGACGGCCGCGGGCCGTGCAGAAGCGGAGGGTGGCCCAGGATAGAGGCGGCAAGCGTTGGGTGAATGGAAGCGGAGGCGAATGGTAAGGGAAGGTAAGGGAATGGGAGTGTTGTAGACGTGGGATGACGGGCGATGCTGCTGGGATGCTGCTGGCTGCTGGCTGCTGGTTAGCGGGTGCTTACGGGGAGAGCTGGCTGCTGCTGGGAGCCTGGGGAGGGAGGGGCAGCCGAATGCGGCCCCGCCGCCGCGGCCGCGCTCAAAGGAAAGTACCCCATCGCCGCCCCTTGGCGACGCCCTATCAGCGTAGATACCGTGGTCACGCAGCCAACTGCACTCTCACCGTGATCGGGGCCGCGTTCCACTCGCTGCAACTGGCAGCATATGAATGACTTGTGACTACCCGTTATTGATTACGACGATGATATCACTCTCGGTCTCTAATGTGGTACGTACGCTATGAATGCCCATGTAGGTACCCACAAGAGCAATGAGCTCGTAATTACAGCACAGGCGTATCAATATATACAATGAACATTGCAGCCATCCACCAACGCCGTCGTCGTATAGCCATGGCCCCTTTTCCCTGCGAAAAGCAAATCATCATAGAACCGGCGCGCGTCGTAGCAGAACTGCATCCTCCATGGTATCACCCAAATCAAAGCGTCGAAGTGGTAGCTGGCGACGCCCAGCCCCCCGCAACATCCACCCACTCTGCAAGACAAGAGCCCTGCTTCCCTTCCACGTCGACGATATCCTGATCGCACTTACACCGGCATCCCACGCCGTTCTCTTTCACCGGATCCCACTTGGCCCAGTATTCGTCCTCTTCGCGTCGAGCCTTCTCATCCACAGTCGTCTTTTCCAGGTATGGTGGCCTCGGTAGCTGGCGGGCTGGTGCATTTGCTGGACAGTGCTGGATCGTCGTGTGCCGATAGCCAAAGTCGCGGAAGTAATGGACGTCTCTCGGGCTCAACAATGCTCCAGCGGCAAGAGAGTGGATCGGTGCATCGCCCCACTACAATGCGTCAGATAAATTCAGTAGAGTATTCTAGGTCAACATACCCGCTCCATCCAAAAGCCGCCGCTCCGGTCCATCATCTCGAAAAAGTCATTGTATTCCTTGCTGCGGAAAAAGTCAAGCCGAGCAATCTCGAAGTTACTCCAGAAGTGACACATGTTGTATGATTCGCCCTCCATTGCTTCAGGATCGGTGTCCGGAAGCGCACTGGCCCCAGCCTCGGAGTCGAGCATCCCATGTGGAAGAGGCTTCTTGGATTTGTCATCTTTCTCGGTCAGGTCTTGCTCTTCCTTCTCCTCCGGCTTTTCCAAAAACATCTCCCACAGACCCTGGGACTTGATATTGTACTTTCTTTTGTAGGCAGATGCATATCGAAAGATGTTAGGCACGGTCTCTCTTAGCTCTTTCACGGCGATCGTGAAGCCGTACGTTTTATTATTCCGAATCATGTGTTGGAACGGATCGCTTCAATTATTAGCCAGACATTTTATGAGCATAGCTGTACGTACTATGTGATATCGCAGAAGTACTTGATCTCGGGCTCAAGACGCCAGTACCATTCGTACTTTTGCAGCAGTTCGTGTTTATAGAAGAAACTATTCACCCGTTAGCTTTTGATGACTCTAAATCATCACTCTAACCCACCCGGAGTAAAATCGACACATATGGTGGTAACTCTCCATTCCGCCGTACATGATGGCCTCATCACCTTGCTTTTGTATACCCTCTTTCGCAACCGCGGGATCCACCCACTCTGGGAAACCCCACATGTCAGGGCCGATCTTCCCCCACTCCACTGGCGCGCTCGTGTGTTTTTCCACAATCTCTTTGAATGTTTCGTTGAAATCGCCATCGTTGAGGAAGACATAAGGATAGTGGAACCACCGGTTGAAGTGCCGTTCTATCGACTTGACTGACTGTAAGACACCGTCAAGCTCCTTATTCCTTGCCAGCACAACAAATGCAGCATTCGCTCGGGGGGCGTTAACTTGGGGTTCGAGGCAGCCTATCGCGAAGGGTTTGTCGTACCTGTCGCTTATCTTTCTACGACTGTATTAGCCTGGTCGCTGATCGAGGTGGAAGCGGCGAAGATACCTTATTGACGGAGGAGTACCAGCGGGCATCATCATAACACCATCCGAGCCCGGTGACCTCCAAAAGAGGATCAAGATTAACATTATAACCAGTCCCGGGAACAGCAAAACTATGCCTAGCGGGACTGAAGTGGAAGAGCTCCCGTTGAGTTGTATCCGCCTATGGAAGAACCCCATTGGAGGAGGTGCCGTCTCCACTCGGCGCGGCACGTCGTTGAATCTATCCTGGCTGAATTTTGCTGAGGGCGACCTCCTTGTGACATGCTGTTGTACGCCCATCATCTCGCGCCTGTGGCCGCTGTCCACACTTTTGACCATGCGCCGTCTGCGCCCACGTCTCTCCGTGGTTCACGCGCGACGATGTTACACTGACACGGAATCGCTCCGTCGAAGAGAGGTGCGGAGAGTGGGAGTTGGAGGCCAACGCAATCGGTGCGAAGAGAACAAGCAGGAGAGACCTCCGGGGTGCCCAGGGCGGTCTCAGGAGAGCAGAATCGGTCGAGCGTCGGGCGTTGTAGGGGCGAGCCAAAGTGAAGTGACGCCTATGGCTATTTTGGGTTCTCTGAAGGTCTGCAGTCCGGTCTGCGCGGTGGAATCGTGAAGTTGATTATTGCGTGTTAGTTTCAAATCACACTAGCTGAGGGGCTTAGGCAAGCACGATGCTTCCCATGTCCAAGGGACCCGCTCGATAAGCGCACCCTTACTAGGGGCCTGAGCCGCCTGGGATGATGCCCTTGGAAGTATCTATGGATGTTAGAATGGCGCGCAATGCAATGCTGGCGGAGACGACTGACGACATAGCAACATACGCAATCGGCCGAAAAAGGCACTAAGTAAACAACGCGTAATTAATAAAAGTCGCGTAGACGCGGTGTGCATTTAACGGCGCCAAGGAATCTAGCTCCGCGAATCTTCCGCTCCCGCATCGAGGCGACCCCGGCTGATGGTCATTGCGGCCATCACCGTCGCTTGATCACCGCAACCACACTCTCTGCAGGGCTTCAGCAGTGCTCGGGCTCCAGGGCTACAGGCGTCTCACGTGATTACCGCAGCTCCATGATACTCAGCTCAGCCACCATGAGCTTCAAGGCCAAAGATCTTTCATACGGTAGGCCCCGGGTCCCCACGTATAGCCACATGATTCGGACTAACACGATAGCAAGACGACACCCAGCCAGCATTTCTGCGGCGGCTGCGAGGCGAGCTTGCCGGAGACTGTTCTGGCCGCCACGAGCAGCCTGTTCCCAGGAACAAACGATTGAAGCAAGACGATGAGGAGGATGCGCCCACCTATGTGCTGGAGGACACGAATCAGTCACTTACCAAAGCCGAGTATGAGGCGCTTATAGCCGCCAAGGACGACGCCACTTCAGAGACCGACAACGCGAAGCAGGTGTCGGCGCAGGCACCACCCAAGGAAAACATCGCCCAAGTCGGAAAGAGTACGAGGAAGCGGAAGGCTGCTAAAGTGATCGGAGAAGAGAAGGAGGAGGATGAACCCAAAGAGTCGAAAGCCTCCGAACCCAAAGCGATCAAGAAGACCAAGAAGAAAGGGAAACCTGTCAAGTTATCATTCGGCGATGAAGAGTCATGAGCATATATCGGATGGGTGGGCTCGCTCAAGATTGAGAATCTGCGCATACCCAATATAGGAAGACACGTTGGGGCTGCCAGCACCAGCCGGTGAGCTTCTTCCATTCGCTGCTGTGGGGAGATAACCAGCCGGTCTGTAATGGCTCGTGCTATTATCCTGTCGATGCGACCTCGGCGGTTCTTTCGTCGGGACCCGCTCGATCCGTTGTGCGTCTCGGCTCATGCAACCAAAGTGCAGTGGTTGTCAGCGCACAAGATGGACACGAGGTTTAAGGAGGGGAAGACATCCGCTTGAATGGGTGACGAAAGTCAATCATCAGGACTTTAGCTATGTGAAAGATATGACAAGCGCTTTATTGCCATACAACAGCAACATGAACACGTCGTTCTTCAAGTTTGACCGGTGGGTCATATACGAAGGCACTCAGCACATACGAAGGCGCTCGTAGTTGTTGGGGAATTTTACCAGACCCGACTTCATCTGCATTGTCCATCGCGCCACAGAACCTTATTTCATCAGCTCAAATCTCAGGCATGGTTTAACACGAGTACTTCAACTGAGCATAGATCTATATAAAAGAACTGACATTTATATGGTCGAATTATTGGCTAAATTAAGAGGTTATTAGTAGGTAGCGACAGACTATATACAAGATTCATCACACCTCGTAGACTTATCCGTTGGCATCGTTCACTAAGCTAATCACTCTCTCGGAATCTCGGAATAGCACTCGGAACCAGTACTAGCGCGGAACCACATCGGCCCGCTCCCGAGATCCTCGTGGAGTTTGTGAAAGACAATCACACCATCCATCATCAAGCTTGCCAGCGCGTTTCCGCCTTTTAATATCACATGTATCACTTGCATTACGACTTTTTCTCCCACCCACCACAACCCCCGCCACCCACTCAGCGTTACCCCCAATCTCAAGCCACCTTTGATTGAAAAATGGCTTTCAATCCCCAGGACTTCGACAAGCACATCGAGAACCTTCAGTCGCAACTACAATTTCTGAATGCGCAACTCCAATCTACTGATCACAATGCGCCGGATTGGCTCGCTACAGATCTCATCTCTCTGCGCAATAAGTCGGGCAGATTGCATGATGATATGCAGAGGTTCAAGGATCAATTGCACAGAGAGGGTCTCTTGGAACTTAAGGTGAGTTAAAAAGATCCCCATCGCTCGCACACGATATCTAACTGTTACAGACGTCCACCAAGCGGCTCAGCCTCGAAGGCGCAAAACGCCCCTCGGAACACAACCCCACCCCAACTACTCCACGAAAAGCCCAAAACCCACCTCCGCAGGCTAGCAGTCCATTCTCCCAGCCACAATCCCAGCGCAAAGATGAATACCCAGTCCAACACATCGACGTCACCGAGGAAGTCAATCGCAGACTACGTGAGAGCCGGCTGCGCAGGCTTATGGATTCGCGAAGTACATCGCAGAAACGCAAGCACAGCGATTTCGAGGATGTGAGGATGGAGAATGGAGAGAACACGGAGAGTCATGGAGGGGATACCTGCCAGGGACGGAGCCCGATGAAGAAGATTAGGGCAAGTGGGAGCTTTCAGCCTATAGCGCGCCCATTAAAGAGGAAGGAGGATGCGGCGGTGACAGGGAATGGAGACGGTGGTGGTCGTGGTGGTCGTGGTGGCGGGAGTAGGGGTGATGAAGCTGAGGCCCAAGGGGCGGGGGTGTCCAAGAGAAGGAAGATATGATCACCTCCGCTGGAGCGCATGATAGCTCACGCGACGTATATTAATATAGCCGGACTTGGAAAGACGGCATGACCTCTGCACATAACTGGGTTCGCAGGCGTACATAAAACAGGAAGCGCACATTGCATATGGAAAAGGCTTTGGGAGCATTTATACCTAGCAGGAAGGCCAAATGAGACATACATATTCATAAACATGAGAAGCATTTCAAATGTACATTCTTTGGTGGTGATATTATACATATTAAGTCATCCCTTCATGTATTCCAACTGTACAAAATAGGTATGCGAGCCTAACGTCCATAGTCATACACCACCTATCTTACACACTCACACAGCCCTCCCATCACTCTTTCTTCGTCGGCCCCTCCCCCGCGCCCTTCTCATTCTCACCATCCTTCTTCTTATCCCAATTCCACACCTCCCAGATCTGATCCAATATAATATCGGTATACGTCTTCCCCTCAGCCAAAGCCCTCCTCTCCTCCTCTATCCTCCTCTCCTTCCACCCTTCCGATTCATTGCCATAAAACAGCCTCCGCCACACACCCCGCCTATCAACGCTTTCCCCGTTCCCATCCAGCGCTTGCAACCCCTCTCTCCTCGCCCTCTCTATCTCCTCCCGCTCCTTCAATATCCTACTCGTCTCCTGCGCCTTCTCGGTAGGCAATCTGGCTGGCGATGAAACAGGGAAGTGCTGGAGGAGCCCGCGTCCGGTGTATTGTTCAGCGAGGTGGTCCGCAGACAGGTAGAAGCCGACGCCGAGGGAGAAGGTGTATAGGTCCATTTTGCGGGGCGGGAGGAAGGCGATGACGGGGCAGATGATGAGACCGCCGATGGCGACGTTGCGCGTTATGCGGGCGTAGCGGTCTTGTTGTTCGCGGGCGAGGCGTTGTTCGGGTGTGAGGGGGGCTTGAGGGGTCGTCGGGGTTGCTTGCGGTGTCGCCATTGTGGGTGTGTGGGTGTGGATAATGCGTTGGTCGTTTTCAGTGGTGTACCTAGCTTCGAAGGTAGAATCTTCAGGTGTTGATGATGCAAAGACGCGTTTAGTTTAGCTCGGATCTGCACTACGATATGGCACTAACTGTATTAGGCAGTGATAGCTCAGTTCGGTGCTTGACATCACCACCACCTCCAGAATTGCTTGACAACCTTTCCTTTTCTCCAAAAAGCCTCTCTTGCGGAAATCTTCACTCAAGACACACCTACATTGACAAGTTACGAAAGCGTTGTACGACCAATCGCTGATTCAACATCCCACACTGTGCACTGCACCATGTTACGCAAGAAGCCACAAGAGGTTGAGATATTGATCCTAGGCGCAGGCTGGACATCCCTCTTCTTAATCCCCCTTCTAGACAAGGAGAAGATACCCCACGCCGAAACCACAACCACAGGCCGCGACAACACCATCCCATTCAAATTCGACCCCACCTCCGACGACACCGAGCCCTACACACACCTCCCCCCGGCCCGCACAGTCCTCATAACCTTCCCCCTCGTCGGCGCCGGCCAATCCAAACGCATCACCTCGCTGTACCGCCAGGTCCACGGCGACAAGAACTACTGGATTCAGCTCGGCCACACGGGCATCTTCAACCAACTGCCAAACGACTATTCCGACGACAATTCACCGTACGACAAGAGTGATGAGCGGGCCATTGCCGAAGATGAATTGCATGCCCTGGGCGGTGCATCTCTGAACCTGTCTGGCCTTTACGGCGGAACCCGCGTCCCACGTACGTGGCTGCCCCGCTTAGGCAAGTCCAAAGCCGACATTCAAAAGCGCGGAGCCGTGCACTTCGTCCATGGAGAGGATGTCGCTCGCGCAATAGTAGCCTCGCACCGGCATCCTACGCCTGGGAAGCGGTGGATTGTAGCCGATATGCGCGTGTACGATTGGTACGATTTGATCATGAGTTTTAGCGCCATGGCCGAGGATGGGGAGGAGAGTGTCGAGGATGCTGAGATGCGCTTGCAGTTTGCGAAGTGGGTGGGGGAGTTGATGGTTGAGGAGGGGGTGAGGGCGTTGCCGAGGGAGATGGGGGCTTTGGGGAGGAAGCTGGATTCGAGGGGGTTTTGGAGGGAGCATGGGATTTGGCCGAGGCATAAGAGGTTGGCGTGATGGGGGCGGGTTATCCGTCACTGTTTGCGCGCGGTGTCGCTAGTGCCCGGGTTGAAAGAGGTTGTGTGAGCTTCCACCTCTGTTTGGTGTCGACGACACAGGTTCAAGAGTCCTACGTGTACAATTACAGGACAAAATGTTCAGTACAGTTGGCTTGGTATTGCTTATCGCAAGGCAACACACTGTACTCAGCCTTTTTTTCTTAGGACTGTAGCTTGACAAGCTATTTGTACGACCCGTGTACCCATTTCAGATACCCTTGTAGCCACAGCCTCAAAAAAAAATGCCATCCCACAAACTATTATAACCGTTCGATGTCAACAGTGACGCCTCTGTTATACTAATTCCATCACTTAAATACATCACATCGCATCCTTGTGCGCACTGTGAAGTACATCGCCCTCGAAAGAACTTTTGCAGACAATGAATTACTACAAGATAAATACTACAAATACAGAGTACCCATTGGATTCCATTTCGTACCAGAGGTATCCCGGGGCAATAAAAAAACACTAGATCATCGTTTCGGTGATACCCAACTCAGTCTCATGCTCAGCTGCAGCCCGCGGAAGCGTAGTCAAGATAAGCTGTCTTCATAAGATATTACTGCCACGAGTGGTGGCTCGGGAGCTAGCATGCAGTGATGGACGATCAATGGGTTGTCGAGCACTCGAGTCGAAGCGTTTTAGATGCGGAAGAGCGCGGAGACGAGAAACATAGGAAGGATACAAAGCTACGAAAGTAATAGAGCTTTAAGCTTCGGTGGACGTAAGGAACGGTTCAAAGAATAAATGCGAGTTGGAGATGCGGGGTGCGGGTAAGAGTGAAATAGAGAGAGAGAGAGCTTGGAGACACTGGCATGACTTTAGATAATTCGAATGGTGGGAATGGGAATTTTAAAGGTGGCTATGGATAGGTGTTTGGGGGAAGGCCTACCTTGATTCATTGCGCGATGATGAGGTTAGGGAGAAGGGGAGAGGGAAAGATGAAGAGGACATCAGAAGGACCTTTACAACCGTGAATCCGGTGAATGTATAGACATGATTGATTTCAACGGAATGTATGCGGAGCATTAGCTTGGGAATTTACCCATCTATCATCTTATCAGGAGTAGAATCATCGCAAACGTTTCGGTGCACGGTACAACGCTGTGATGGAAAGCAGTATCTATCATCTTAAAGGTTCCCCCGACGAGTCTGGGGAGGAGTAGAAGTTAGGCACTGCGTCTCGGGTGAGGGCATCGTGGGGTTTTGAGATAATTAGTAATTTTTGCGAATTTCCTGTGTCTTGCTATATCCTTTATATTTGCATTCTTTTGGGTATACTGATAGGTATCTGGGCATTGCTTCTTCTCTGATTTATTCGCAATGAGCGGAAGTCGACCATGTAGGTGCCTGGATTACACTGCTTGCTTTATTTACTCGGTAACAATAAAGAAATATTTAGTGACAGTTCGAGAGGTATAAACACGCAAAGCTGGAAGAGAACGTTTCATTTACATGATGATGGTGACGATCTCAGGAAAGCTCTTATAGTGCTCACAGATGCTCGCGAAGTAGGCTAGTCTAAACTCGGCACGCCTAACTACCAACGTTTGCGCCATCCTTAGCTCCAAACATCCGCGCACGTTGTTTTCCAGCCCAGTCCTAAATATAAGTCGACTCTAGAGCGAGAAAAAGACGATTCCGCAGCAATGGTACGTCCAATGAAACCGCGCATCAACCTGCAAAATAAACAGCTTATAGGTGCACGCCGACTCATCAACCTTCGCCCAAGGCCTGAGCAAAAAAGAAGTCTACGCCCAAGTCCTCGAGCAAGCCAAAGCGCTTTTTGAAGGTCAACGAAACTGGGCACGTAGTACCTACCTAAATTACCCCCACAAACACGTGTGAGCGATACACTAACATACTGTCAGGTATGGTGCGTTGCGTCATATTCTGCATAATCAATTGCTTTACCCTCCATCCCATCCGAGTGAGGGCACATGACTAAGTGATTGGCTAAAGCAACTTTTCTAACACGGCCGCGCTTCTCTGGCATGCCTACCACTCCCTTCCGGCACCTAGTTCCTCTGTAAACTGGGCTGGGTTCTACTTTACCGATCCTACCCATGCTTCACGGCTTATTCTCGGGCCTTTCCAGGGCCAGGTCGCTTGTCAGAGTATCGCGTTCGGGAGAGGGGTATGCGGGAAAGCTGCGGAGACGAAGGTGACGCAGCTGGTTGAGGATGTGGAGAAGTTCCCGGGGCACATTGCGTGTGATGGGGCGAGTAAGAGCGAGATTGTTGTGCCGATTGTGCAGAACGGGAGGGTGAGTTTTCATGTACGCGAGGGGGCGTTAGGTCAGAAGAGGCTGATGGCGGACAGGTCGTTGCGATTATTGATGTAGATTGTGCGGAGTTGAACGGGTTTACGGGGGAGGATCAGAGTGGGTTGGAGGAGTTGGCGAAGCTGTTGGCACAGTCTTGCGATTTTTGATACACCCTTTCAGATTTATTGTGTAATGCCATGCTGTTTGGTATTCCGTAACGC
This sequence comes from Laburnicola sp. R22_1, assembly GCA_014281115.1. NCBI lineage: Eukaryota > Fungi > Ascomycota > Dothideomycetes > Pleosporales > Didymosphaeriaceae > Laburnicola > Laburnicola sp. R22_1. Next base: position 1,853,835 of record JACONQ010000018.1, on the reverse strand, counting down.
CCGGTGTCAAAAGCCATCAATCGCATGTCGCCCCGCCTGTCTCATCCAGACAGCAGTATTCATCGGTAAGATCCCAGAGAACGCCCAGAGTGTGAAGTGTTCATACCCCATCTTAGCACACAGTATGCAATCTTCCACACTCTTGTAGCACCCCATCTCCAAGCCTCCATCCTCGCGCGCACCATGCACTCTTCGAAATCCACTCCCACCCCTCCACACTGCACCCGTTACCCCGGCCCAATCTTCGGCATATCATGATGTTCACTCAGTCCACTCAAATACTTATTCAACTCCTCCACCTTCTCCTTATGCGTCTTCACCCCCTCCTTCTTCAGCCGATCCTCCAACCGCTTCCTCCGCCTCTCATCATGCCTCTTCTCTGCCTCCGTCTTCTGCCGCCCGCCCGCGTCCTTGACCACGCGCTCCGCTGCGTCGGGGGAGAGCGAGCGACCAGGCGTATGCGAAGGCGACTTTGAGGTGGAGAGCTCGGCAGCCGTAGTGGTGGTGGTGGTGCCGGGAGGGGTGGAAGATTCGGCGGGCTTGGGCTTCTTTTTCTTTTTCTTTTTGTCGATGCCGACGCCCTTTAGTTTGAGGGCGCCGCCGGCGGCTGAGGTGTAGTCTGAGGATGGCATTGTGTGGTATTGCGGCGCCGTGGGAGCTTTGCGCCTGGCTTCCGTGCAATAGTTCGTGATCGCCTTATGTAAGCCTGTAAAGTCACGTGATAGTTACCGGACCTCGGGACCTTGGTGGGACGGGAGGTCCCAGTCCAACCTTGGAACGGTCCACGGGCAAAGTCTCGCAGATACGAGTCATTACAACAAACCGATTTGCTTGATAAAAGCCTCTAGTTGTATCTTATCATGCATACGATTATGTTTAAATTAAACCCAAGCACAAAGCACAAAGTCTTAAGCAAATCCCATTTCCATACGTTGAGCTCACATTCGTAATCAAAACCTATCAACAACTATCCAAACTAGTAACGAGCAAGCTGACTCTTATGATGGGTGAGTCTATGGGCTTGAACAGTGCTGTGTCTCGAGAATCAAGAGTGCCTACCGTGCCCGTGCGCGTAACGACCCACGTCGCGTAACGACCCAGGAACACCAAAACACCAGACAAGCTCCAAACTTCAACGCGTCATAACTCCACCACCATGGCACCAATTGACAATGCGCTTGCAGCAATCGAATCGCTTAAACCAGGAGAACAACTTATATACCGGAAAATTGCTCGCCAGTTTGGTGTAACGCACAGTACGCTGCGCCGAAGACACCAAGGCTGTCAGCGCCCACGGGAAGCTAAGCATCGCGATCAACAAGTACTCAGCCCACAACAAGAGTTAGGGCTCGTGAGCTATATTAAAGACCTTACAAAGAGAGGGCTGCCTCCTACAAGAGAGATGATACAAAATTTCGCATCCTTGACAGCCACAGAGCCCGTGAGCGACGCTTGGGTTACCCGCTTTCTTGACCAACACGGCCACCATCTCATCTCCAAATGGACATCTGGAATTGACTCTCTCCGCCACAACGCTAATTCAAACGTTAAGTATAAGCTATACTTTGACTTGCTACATCAGAAGATAAAGCAGTACGACATACAGCCGCGCCATTCCTACAATATGGACGAGAAGGGCTTCATAATAAGTATAACAGGACGCTCAAAACGAGTGTTCAGCCGTCAGATGTGGGAGCGAAAAGAGGTGCAGGCGGCACTCCAAGATGGCTCTCGTAAATGGATCACCCTCTTAGCAGCTGTCTGCGCTGATGGGGAGGCTCTGCCGCCAGGTCTCATCTATCAGTCGGCAAACAGCTCACTGCAGGCAGCTTGGGTGGACGCCATTAAAGCTGGGCAACACGACGTCTTTGTAGCTTCATCTCCATCTGGATGGACGAATAACGACATCGGTTTAGCGTGGCTAGAGCAGGTATTTGATCGCTGCACGAAGCAGAAAGCGCGTCGTGGGAGAGACTGGCGTCTCCTCATACTTGACGGCCATGGCAGTCACCTCACGAAGGAGTTTATCGACTACTGCGAATCCCATCGCATACTCCTAGCCGTATTTCCCCCTCACTCTACCCATACGCTTCAACCTCTCGACGTCGTCATGTTTAAACCTCTCTCCACCGCCTACTCTAAGGAGCTCTCCACCCACCTCCAGAGGAGCCAAGGGCTAGTACCAGTCAAGAAGGGGGACTTTTTCCCACTGTTCTGGAGAGCGTGGGAGTCCTCATTTAAGACAGAGACTATCCTTAAGTCCTTTGAAGCTACTGGTATATGGCCTATGGACCCAGAGGTTATACTCAAACGCTTCAAGAGAGAGCTCTAGGAAGCAAGATGAAGGCGAAGCAGGCCCCTCAGCGCTTAAGGAGAGCGACTGGCGTCAGATGGAGCGTCTCGTACGCTCTGCAGTGAAGGATACTACCGCAGAAGAGTCAAAGTCGCTCTCCCAAACGCTCCACGGACTCCAAGTACAAAACGAACTGCTACACCATAAGAACAATGGCCTAAGAGAGGCTCTCACTGCTAAGAAGAAGCACAAGAAGCGCGGCAAACCTCTTGACTTGCAGCAGCGCCAGGAGTACCACGGTGGTGCCGTCTTCTGGTCTCCGCGCAAGATCAGAGAGGCACGTGCACGAGAGACAGTGAAGCAGAGGGAAGAGCATGACGGGCAGCTTGCAAAGGCTAACAGGAAGGAGCTTCAAGCTGCTGCTAAGCTACTCCGAGAGCAGGAGGCAGAGGAGAGGCGTGTGGCGAGAGAGGCAGCCAAGGTGGTGAGGGAGAAGGAGAAGGCTGACAAGGCAGCTGAACGCGAGCGCCAGAAGGCAGCTCGCAACGCTGAAAAAGCTATACAACTATCCCAAAAGGGCAAGCGCAAGGCCTCAAAAGCCTCTACTCAAGCCAACAAGCGTCAGAAACAACGTAGTGCTAGTGCAGCTGCTAAGGAAGCATCACAGGCTGCATCAGCTGCCCTAGCTTTCACCACCCGCCGTGGCCGCAACGTCAACCTTCCAAGTAAATTTAGATAGTACAAATTAATCGCATGCCTTTGTTTACTACTCTACTACAAAATCTCATAATAATAACTATTATAGCTGTTGCAATACCCTCATTTTTGAAGTAGTGAGCGCGTTGTTCCTGGGTCGTTACGCGACGTGGGTCGTTACGCGCACGGGCACGGTACCTACCCTGTACGTAAGTAGATGATTCGCAACCATGGCAAGACCGCAATCACATCCCACATCCCGCAAACGCACAAAGTCGAGTAACTCTCGTTGAATGTTACTAACCGCCGTCGTTGAGGCTGCGTGTATGGTATCGTGCGCTGCGCTCGATGAGCTGGACGAATTGCTATCGCGCCATTCTTTCTTTCCATCCACCATTCGAACCCCATATGGCTACGCCGCACAGGGAGACCACGCCCGCGCCCCATCCATGCGCACCCTCGTCTCATCCCCAAGCCGCTAACAAATGCTTCAACCTCTCAAGACCATAGTGCCCGCCGTGGCGAAAATCTTGGGAACCAGGATGCGCTGGAACATCATGTCTGGGCGTCGATACGACACCTCCCGGATCAGATCACGCGTCGCGCAACCCCGTGGCTGGCTTCCTTCCTCAAGTAGGACGATCCGACCGGTCACTACTGTGGTATGTAATTTGCCAAAACCATTTCATCAAGCGCCAGTGAGATGTCGAGAAAGCTACGGTGTCTTGCCACTACATACCGTTCGGTGAAGATCGGTCGCCTAGATACTTATATCGGCTTGTCCATCGCCTCGGCCTGCGTCTCGTGTACAGTATCGGCTGGCGCTTGCGCCAGAAAATGTGCGTCCACTGTCAGAAGGAGAAGGAACCGTGTGCGAAGTGCCATCAACCCCACGCGAGCGGACGTACAATCTCCATGTAGCTAGGTAGTAAGTAGGCGCACCACGGCTCTCACCCACGCTGACGCTCCAAGATATCAACCTTTGCAAAGCTTGCAAAGCAAACATAATATAAGAAATGGCGTGACCATGTTCCCGGCCCAGGAGAGTCATCAGTCCCTTGGGTTCGCATCGTCTGGTAGATCCCCAGGTTTGGCAGGTGGGTAGAAGGTGTCAGCGCAAGGGGTTGTCGACCGGGACGCCCTGTCGGGAAAACGCGTCAAGTGATGAGCGTGTGAGCACACATCTGCCGTATCACCAGGCTCTCGGGTTGCGCGCCGCAGTGCAGCTCCTATCCGCGCGCAAGCAAGTTGTCGAGGGCGATTTCCCATGGGACACCGGCCTTGGTATCCACAAAACCCAAATCGAAACACCCAGACATCCGGGTGCGCGCCGCGATACATTGACGTTGCTCGCTGTCAGTGTATTTGTCTTCCGTCTGATAAACGAGCAAGATAGCCGTTCTAGAAGGATTCCTGATAGATCCGCACCATCGTTCGGCCGGACATGTCCACCAACCAACCACTCCGGGGCGCTGCACCCAACAGATTAGGCTCTCCACATCCGCCCGCCCAGAAGTGCCCAGTAGCCCGTCGTTATCTTTGGCAAGGCTTGAGTGCGATGCCAAATTGCACTGCAAGCAACCCAGCGCCCATCCATCCATTTGAAATGTGGTACCGTTATAGAGGTGCGAGATTGCGCGAAAAAAAAGCACGTCTTCATTTCCAAGGTGTGCACAAGAGCCCATGTCGTGCTCGCGGACGAGATGCACCTCGGCGCGTCAGTCAGCCTTTGCGGGGCACCGCGGTCGTTTATCTACCCCATGCGTCGCGCGGTCGGACTCGTAGACTGGTCACTGTGGGTTGGATTGCCGTCCAACTGGGGTCCAGTCGATTGTCCTCCTCCCCTCACAGTCCAAAACTGGCTACCCCTATCACTCCCTACCATGCCGCCATCAGGCAGTCGAAAGCTGAGAAGGCGCGGCCCAGTCCCATATCTGGGACATTTGCCGGGACTGCAGATATGGGCCCGCCATCCAGACCCACGACGAAAGGTCCCGACGTCCAAGTCCGCCCAGCCCAAGCGCCAATCCTGGACGACGCAGCGCAGTCTTGTGCTCTGGAGGCGTTTCCCGTCCGAGCTTCTGCTGTGCCCTGTGCTGGAGAACGGGAAAGTAGGGTCTACACTAGGGTGGCACCAGTGCGTGATGCCGTTGGGATGACAGGTATTAAAAGCGCTTGCCTCGTGCTGCCATCCCGGGTCGGAACTCAAAGGTATCGATCGTCCTCGTTAATAGATATCAGGCCCTCGCGCCTACCCGGTCGTTCGCCCCTGTCCTCGTCTTAGGTCTCACGGGACTTCCCCTCTTTTGTATATATATATATCCTTTGCGTTCGTCCGATCTCGAGGCGCTTCTGTGCTGAGAATATCTGCTGGTCAAAATGGCAGATATCGAGAAGACCACTTATACTGTTGGCGGCGGGGGCAGTGAGAGCGACCATGGCGTCAAGGACATTGTCGCCAAAAAGGGCGCTGCCACTGGAGAAGCTGCCGATATGTACGGGGATCTGGCGACGGCCGAGCAGTACGGATACGTTGAGCGAGGGTACGTCTTTCAGCGCGCTGGCGCTCTTGCTTCCACCAGACGATGTAATACTGACAAAATGCAGTCTGAAATCTCGACACATCCAGTTCATTGCCCTCGGCGGTACCATCGGAACCGGTCTGTTCCTCGGTATTGGCACTGCTTTCGTCAACGCTGGCCCTGTCTCTGTTCTCCTCGGTTACACGCTCACTGGTGTCGCGGTCTTCGGCATGATGCAGTGTCTTGGAGGTATGTGTGAACTCTGGTGAACTCGCATGATACGATGCTAAGCAGAAGCTCACAGAAATGTCCACTTGGTTACCATTGCCTGGTTCTATTCCCCAGTACTGCGCACGTTACGTTGACCCTTCCCTTGGGTTTGCCGTCGGATGGAATAACTGTAAGTTCGTCAGCCAGCTTGGGCGAGCCTTGCTAACAACCATAGGGTATCAATGCGCAATCACCGTCTGTACCGAAATCTCCGCCGCCGCCGTTCTCGTGAGCTTTTGGGATACCGAAAACAGCATCAACCAGGGCGTGTGGATCGCAATCATCATTGTCATCATCCTGGGTTTGAACATATTCGCAGTTGCCATCTATGGTGAAGCCGAGTTCATTTTCGCGTCCATCAAGATCATCACGATCATGGTGCTCCTCTTCACTGGCGTGGTCATCTGGCTTGGTGGAGCGCCTGACAAGGACCGTCGTGGGTTCCGGTACTGGAAAGAAGGCGCCATGAAAGAATACGTCGGCACGGGAGATACTGGTCGCTTTACTGGGCTTTGGTCCACCCTCGTCAATGCTGCTTTCTCGTATGGCGGTGTCGAGATGGTAGCTGTCGCTGCTGGTGAGGCCGCCAACCCGCGCAAGAACATCCCCAAGGCCGTGCGTCGTGTCTTCTGGCGTATCCTGTTCTTCTACGTTTTCGGTTCGTTCCTGATCGGCGTGTGCATTAGCTCTAACAACGCCGAGTTGACCGACGAAAATCTCTCGGGTGCTCAGAAGTCGCCGTGGGTCATTGCCTGCAAGTCGGCCGGTATCCCCGTTTTGCCGCACATCATCAACGCCGTTATTCTGACGTCTGCAACCTCGTCCGGAAACGCTTTTTTGTACACTGGCTCGCGTTACCTATTTGGCGTCGCCCAAAATGGACAGGCTCCGAGGTTCCTTCTGAAGTGTTCCAAGAACGGCGTCCCGTACTGGTGTGTCGGCATCACAGCCGTCTTCTCTCTGTTGACATTCATGAGTCTGGGCACAAGCGCGAACAACGTCTTCCTCTGGTTCCAAAATCTCGTCACCATCGCCCAGCTCTTCACATGGTGCTGCATCTGCATCGCCTACACCCAGTTCCACAAGGCGATGCTCGCTCAGGGCGTCGATCGAAACACGCTGGTTTTCAGGTCGCCCTGGCAGCCGTACACCGCATGGGCATCCTTCACCTACTTCCTCCTCATCATCATCTTCAACGGCTTCAAGGTCTTCACTGAGACCGAGGGAGGATGGGACTCGGACGAGCTCACCTCTTTCTTCACCGCCTACGTGGGCGTCGCCATCTTCTTCCTCTTGTATGCTTTCTGGAAGGTCTTCAAGCGTACTTCGTTTGTGAACCCGGCCAATGCTGATATCTGGACAGGAAAGGCTGGTCAGTACATTCTCTCCTCGCATCGTGGTCTCTAACTAACATCATCGCAGCCCTGGATGCCGAACACTGGCCTGAACAGATCCCAAAGAATATGCTCGAGAGGTTCTGGTTCTGGCTGTGCTAGAGCTAGTCCGCCCTCGTTAGGACGTTTGTGTTATTTGGTAGAGTCTGTTATTAGTTGATTAGCTTGAAAGCATCTGCTAGCATGTTGTCGCTACTGCTGTGATACTCCATACAGGATAATACTTACTTCATCCATAATTTACCAATCAAATGTAGATGACGCTCGTGGTGTCGCGACAGTATCAGTAAAGTAATGACATCCGAAGGCGATGCAAGACCTCGGAATGCTTAGCAACGATACCACGACCATGGGACGTACCTTTGGAGATCAGGTTAGTGTAGGTATATAGGTCGATTCAATTTAGACAACCTCGAAAAGCTTGTTCGTGGGACATTCGAAGAAGCTAATCGAAAATCAGCCTACGATTGATGCCCTACAGGCGAGATGTCACCCTTACGGGTATAGGGTATTTCTCGTAGGGAAACGAAACATGGTACCACTGTACCGAGGTTTCATTGAAAGAGGCCCCAGCACGTCTCTTCGCGCCGAGTTTGCATTGTTGCTTTCCGCACGTGGTGTATGGACCATGATTGAACGCCGAGAGTATGCACGATTTATATATTCCGTGTTGTTGTGTCAAACGAAAGTTTTGACACCATCATCATCCGACGGGAATGTTCGGAGATTCGCAACCATCATCCGAACACACAAAGAATCCCGCCATAACCCATCGATGCAGTACCACCCCTACTTGCTATCGTTTCGGATAAATGCCTAGGCTATGACGTTCCCTAATCCATCGTGGCCAGCAGATTGTCGTACTTCTTTTTCCAGTATGCGGCGTCTCCACCAACGGTACCATTCGACTGGCCTGTGCTCCTCCTAGCCGCAGCCTTGAGCGCCCTGTTCTCTTCCTGAATACTCTCGGCGACTTTGTAAGTAGGCAAGATGCTCTTGTACTCAGCGAGGGATTTCTGCGATCATATAAGCAAGAATGTAAGTTGCTGGCGACAAAAAGCTTACCCGAGCAATCTCCTCCCAGCCGGCTCGGTCGCTCTCAACCTTGGCGTACTTGTCCTTGAGCTCCTGGAGCTCGATCTTGACGGACTCTTCAACAGCGGAAGAGTTCGTAACAGTTGACTTGTTCCTCAGATCCTGCATGGTAGCAAGGAGCGCAGCTGAACGAGAATGTATGATCAGCAGTTGTCTTCCACCCATTATTCTGGATTCACTCACCATTCTCTGCCTTAGCGGAGTTCAGAGCATTGACAGCCTTCTTGTGATCTGTTTGCTTTGCGAGGAGCTCGTTGTTCTCCGTCTCCAGTTCGTCGTTCTCTTTCTCCACTTGCTTCAGCTTTGTAGAGAGCCGGTCAGCCTGCTCCTTTGCATCTGCGTTCTCTTGCTTCACCCGGCCTAATCGTAGTTTATATTTAGTACCTTCCGATATTTCGCGTCAAGTATGGCTCACCTAGTTCAGTATTGAGGGTGTCAAGCTGCTTCTGCAAGTTGTCCTTGACGTCGGCCAGCCCAGTACGCTCCTGCTCCAAATCAACCTTCTGTTTCTGCAGACGCTCAAGTTCAGTGCTTAGAGCGGCGGCCTTCTTCTTCTGTCGGTTAAGATCCTGCGCGCAGACATTAGCAATCAGTCTCATCGGTAGCAATCGCAAACGAATCTCCTCGTGAAGACAGAACGGTTTGGAAGCCAACGCAGCAGAATGACACGCACCTCAACCACCTTCCCGTACTCGGAGCTCTGGCTGTTGTACTTCTCAGTCATCAACTTCAGGTCAGTCTTCGCCTTCTCGGTCTCCTTTTGGGCGTTCGCGTCACTCTTGCGCAAGGCCTTCAAGTGGGTGTCCAAGGCTACAGCCTTCTCCTTTTCCTTCTGCAACTCCTCGTTCACGCGTCGAATATCTTTCTCGTAGTGGTCTGTGGCTTTCTGCTCGGCCGCGTTCAGTTTGGCCTGAAGATCGTCCACGCCATTGCGTAACTCGAGACTCTCATCCGCAAGGCTGTCCTTGGAGGCGGCCTGCGCGGGGAATCGTTAGTAATTACCTTGAAAGGAATCTGAACACCCCGTTATAGAGGCCATCAGAAAAGACTTTTACGCACCAGGACGGAAACTTCCTTCTTCAACTCTTCGATTGTCTTCGAAGCGGCCTCGTTGACAGCCTGGACTTGCGCCAACTGCTCCTTGGCCTTGTCGAGCTCCGTCCGCAACACGCCTTTCTCCAGAACTACGCGAGAGAGTCGCTCCTGCAACTCGTTGTTCTCCTGGATTTTACTCTGTGCGCTCGCGTCGTGGTCCTTGAACGCTTGTTGCTGACCGAGGATGACTTCGTGCTGCAAGTTGACCTTCTTGTTCTGCAGATTGAGCTCCTGCTGAGTCTCGAGATAAGCCTCCTGCACCTTGGACGCAGCAGCAAAGCCGATATGCTCCTTCTGCTTCTCGAGGTAGTGCGGAAGGGCATCCTTCGCCTCGTGGGTAACTCCGATGAGTTTCTCCAGCTCTTGCCAGAGATTGTCGACAGTCTTCAGGTTTGCTTCGGCAGAATCGGGGTTCTCCTTCTTCATGACATCGCGCACGAGGCTGAGAATCTGTTGTCGGGTTAGCAGACGTGCATTCAAACTGACAACCTGCAGTCAATGAGCGAGCTATGGCAACTTACCTGGCGGGTGTTCGTAACTGCAGCGGAGATTGAGCGCGACACCTTCGCGGTGTGCTGAGCTACCTCCTCTGCAATTGCCCTGCTCTGCGCTTCAGCAAGCTGGACTTTGGAATCCGAGCTGCGCTGCGCCTTGTCGGCAGCCGCAACCTGACCCCGTGTTGCGATGATCTTGTCGGCCTCCGTCTTAGCCTTGAAATCAGGATTCTGGGACAGAATTCGCTCCATCTCTGCCTTGAAGCGAGGAGAGGCATACTTGGATTGGGCCATGAAAGGCTGGCCGAGGTATGGCTGTGTGGGCGCCATTGTGCGCGACGGAGATCTACGGTCGGGTTAATAGGTAGCGCTTGCGATGAAGGGGCAATTGCGACGAAGGTGTAATGTCTTACCCGAGCGAGGCTTTTTATGAGTTGATGGCGGATGAGGTGAGGTGGGTGATGTGAGTGAGGTGAGTGGTGTGTGTGCAGATTTTTAATAGACGGGCAGTGGCAAACGGAGGTCGCGACTGGGGAAGGAGCACCTGAGTGAGCCACAACAACAACAACAACAAAACTTACGTCTTGAAGCACGGTGCACTTTGAAGTTGCCCGCGACTCACCCAATATGGACCCACGGTAGCGGACGATGAGCGCGTCATGTCATCGATTGCATGTATGTGATATCTTTTCACAGCGGATACATTGAGATAACGGTATAGCTGGATAGTTCAATTACTATAGTATGATTTCGGGACACCGTTTTATCAACGGATATCTGAAATTGAATACTATGCGGTGTGCAAAGTAAGTACTGGACAGCTGGCGGAACAGTACTGTAAGTGCTTACCGTGGGCTATTTCTCAAAAAAAGGCCATGAGAGAAGGGTCCGCTACTTCTCACCGCCAGAGCGATGAGTCTTATCGGGAATCCACAGGCGCTCAGGATTTGCACTGAGCAGTGCCCTAATGCATCTTAAATCGGTCGAGTCGAGACTTCGATTTCAGGAGAGCGAAGTGGATGCTAGCGAAGTGGATGCTCGCGAAGTGGTGATGTCCCCATTGGAAAGCCGTTTCTAGAACAACCTCAGAGACAGCACTTCGTGTTCCAGTTGGCGAAGAGAGGACAGTAGAGGTGACTCTTCCAACTCACTTCATCGCATGGCCGAGTACCACATCTGGCTCTCGACAGTACCGCGGGCATCCCAAGCTCTCGCGTCGCGCCAAGGGGTAGCCGGAATAGCGACGCCATGATGGTAAGCGTATATTTTGAATAGGCATATGTTGACTTTTGGATAGTGGCCCACCACATGTGTGGCTTCAGTGTAACCGGACGTCAGGTGGCTTGTGATATACCCAACGAGACTATTCAAGTCGTCCCGACCTATTCATGTTGCGCGTAAGGTGGCAGAACTCGTGCCGGTGCTATCGCCTGGTTCACAAACACTACCAAACTATCTATTAGCGTTGTTGAAGAAGATGTAGCCAATGCGAAAGAGGGTTTGTTTGTTGATGATATTTTTCGAGGACAGTCTACGAAGGGAAAGGCGATTACTTCACCTGAATAGATACCAACGCAGTAGAAAAATACAAAGCAAATGATGGAGAGCCTGACAAGCTTATAATTGACATTCATTCGAGTATATGATACAACACCAGACGAAACGTGATCAATAGGCTCCCATGAACGGAAAAGACGTCTAAGCAGGAGAGATGAGAGAAGAGAGATGGGGGATGAAACTAGGAGCAGAGTCCGCGCTCTGAGAATGTTTGTCTTGATGATGCAAGCAACATGTGACAACCAGATAGTGACTGATGACTAAGCATTGTGTGCGCTTACTATGGCCGGCTGACGTCCCTCTCGGTGAGAATGGTCAAAATAAAACGAATATAAAAAAACACGACCAGAAATAAACCATGCGGCGGGCGGGCGAAAAGGGGGCGAGATATACGGACCAAAGTTTCCAAAAGAACGTGTGTGCTCCGCAACTAATAAGCGCAGCCGTGCAATAGCATGCAGTAACTTGACGTAAAGCCTGAACGGAGGCTCGCTTGAAATATACGAGAGTGGCGGCAAGACGATATATGCAGGCGCATGCCATAACACACCAGGCACACGGCTCGGCACCCCATTGGGCAGGCTGCAGTGATCCGAGAGCCAGTGGGAATCACAACCTTCTGGAACAGCAGGCATGGTGACATGCTGTCGTGTATGTAAACGGCATGCAGCTCCTGCAATGGGACGGGGCTCTGCAACGGTCTCGTGGGCAATTCGGCTGATGTTGAGCAGACTCCTATCTGGCTGCAGCTGTATATAAGCATCCTTCGGGGGAGGCGGGCAGGCGTGGGGCCAAGGGCAATGAACCGGCGCTTTATCCAGGAGGTTGCAGGAGCGGAAGAACTTCCGAAGAAGCAAAAGGCAGCTTGCGCGAGGTCGAGTTGGAAGGATGAGGCTAGCTCGGATGCGGACAAGCAGCGGATTCATGGTTCGCGAATCGCCACGACGGCGAGGCGGGAAGGGCCGACTTTTGCGCGCGCGGGCTGACAGACAGTGACGCCGTCTCCCGGTAGCGCTGACGAACTGTTCTCTATCGACATGGCATCATGATGGTGTGTGTCGGCGCCGATGGCCATGGCTGGCGGGCTGTGTATGGCTGGGTGGCTGGCATTTCCCGCCTGTCCCGCCTGCAGGCTGCAGCGTGGCCGTGAAACGCGTGGACCCTCTGCTTCGGGACCGGCCGCTCCACTCACTCTTGACTCTTGCGCGCCCTCGCAGCAGCGGCCCGCGAGCTGGCAACGCCGCCGCCATGCCCCAAAGCGGCTGTCTCCAAGAGGCCGCCAGACGGCTCGCTTTGTTGAAGCTCCATCAGCGCCCCGGTGCAGGCCTCGCACGGCTACGGTCTACCCTACTGCCGCCACGCCTCGTCGTGCCTCGTGCCTCGTGCCTCTCTCCTCCGCTGCTCCCCCATCCCCCATCCCCGAGCCTCTTCCGCCGCTGGAAGCCTCGTTGTTCGTCCGTCTCCACTGCTGTCCCGTCTTGCGCTGCAGGGTTTCCGCACGCTCCCTTTCCTTCTCGTCTCACGACTGTATCGGTAGATGCGAGTTCCTTCTCCTCTCACTACAGCACCGGTAGATGCGAGGAACTGCTCATCAGTCTCGTTACCCGCACTCGCACCCACACGCGCAGTCGCCCACCGGCCCGCCGACCCTCGTTTGCCGGCTGCCATTGTCTCCCTTGCCCGCGTTTGTAGCCTAGCGTGCTAGTGCCGCCGTCTGGTATGGCTGCCGCCTCCATGCTCTTATTATGCGCCCTCCTCTATCCCAATGCCGGGCTGACTGTACAGTCTAAATAGCGCCGAGCGTCGTGTCGTCGCATGTCTGGAGCCTGCCTACCCATCCTGTACGCACGCCCGCTGCCACCGCAACCAAACCCCCCGCCGCGCCTTCCCACCCGCACTGCGAGCTTGTGTACGGCCCGGGTACCATGTGCTTCGGCAAGAAACCCGCAGACCCCGCGAGCCGGCGCAATGAGGAGATCGAAAAGGTCATCCGGAATGACAAGAAGAGGCAGCAGCGCGAGGTGAAGCTGCTGCTGCTCGGTACGCACCTCGACCATGCCTGCAGGTGACCATGCTGAAAGCCACAGGTGCCGGCGAGAGTGGAAAGTCTACCGTGCTCAAGCAAATGCGCATAATAAACGCCGGCGGCTTCAGCAAGACAGAGCGCAAGCAATGGCGGGCCATCATTTTTAACAATCTGGTCTCGGCCTTCCAGACCATCTTCGCCGCTATGCAGGAGCAGGAGACCGACTTCGAGGACGACGACAACTTGGTACGAGTACTGTCGCTGTGTTGCCATGCCCATACTGACTGCTGCAGCGTTTCGCCGAGATGATCGCCGCAGACCCCGAGATTGGCATCGAGGACAGCATGCCGCAAGAGTGCCTCTTAGCATTCAACAGTCTGTGGGCCGACAAGGGCGTGCAGCTGGCAATACTCAAGGGCAACCAGTATGCGCTGCACGACAACCTGAGCTAGTATGCGCAATCCACCCCGCCATGGGACGCCGCTAACGTGTCTAGCTTCTTCGCAGACGTAGACAGGCTGTTTGGCAAAGACTACCTGCCCACAGATCAGGATATTCTACGCACGCGACTACGGACGACCGGCATAACAGAAACCATCTTCGAGCTAGGAAACCTCACATATCGCATGTTCGACGTGGGCGGACAACGGTCCGAGCGGAAGAAGTGGATCCACGTCTTTGACAACGTCCAGGTCGTTCTTTTCCTCGTTGCTATCAGCGGCTACGACCACGTGCTAGTCGAAGACCGGAATGGGGTAAGCTGTCTTCAACCCCTCTACATGGGCATGCTAACGTGCTTGACAGAACCAAATGCACGAAGCCCTGATGCTCTTTGAGTCGATATCGAATTCTAAATACTTCGAAAAATCAGCCCTTATCCTGTTTTTGAACAAGATCGATCTCTTCAGAGAAAAGATCGCAGGTGGCATGAGTCCGATCCGCAAGGTCTTTCCAGACTACACGGGCAAAACCACGGATATCGAGGCTGGGCAGGAGTTCTTCGCAAACAAGTTCCGGAATCTGGTCCGGCAACCGAAAAAGGAAGTCTACGTCCATTTCACCAATGCTACGGATACCAATCTCCTGAAAATCACCATGCAATCGGTCCAGGATATGATTGTCCAGCGCAACCTCAATGCGTTGATACTATGAGTACCGCAACCACGATCTTCGAAAGCATTGTCTTCTCTTGGACCCTGGTTTCTGGTTCCCTAGCTGGAGACATTGCATGAACGACTCCATGTATGAGGATTACCATCTGGCCATTGGGGCCGACTCCATTTGGATACAGATGACGGAGCCACGCGGCCTGTTTCGGGGCCGTTGGATGTACACGATTATTCTATTCACGACCCGCCCTTTGCCTTACATACCCCTCGATATCCCACTTTGTTCTCATTTTCTTCATGGTTGTGTTAGGACGAATTTGACGAATTACTTCACTAGAGCCCAGCCGCAGCCGCAGCCGCATAGGTGTCGCCACTTGTTTCCCTTAATGTATGAGGTTGATTTGGAGGAGGGAGTAAGCGAGCGGAAATCAAAGAGCTAGTCTGTCTGTTCTTTTTGTAAGCTTGTTGGAGCTTTTAGTAGCGCATCTCTCTACTACTCGATCGATATGGGTGTCTGTCTATTTTCGGCCATCAGCCATGCGTGCGTGGTTGGGACGACAGACAGACACATTGTGCTCTACTTTTGACGGATCGGATCAGAACTCATGAATGTGAACGGACGGGCTGAACCGAGTAGATTACATCATGTTGCGCGGCATGCGGAATGCAGAATGCGAAACGTTATCAAAAGGCTGCGCGTGCGGTGATGCTCAGTTGCCTATCTCATGGATGACTGCAGTTGCAGCTGCAGGCTTCGCTTCAGTCCCACGACGCCTGAACTGCACTGGAGTCAGATCAGATCGGCGTGGCGTGGCTGCGGCGCCACTGAGTTCTCACTCACTCACACACTCTCTCTCCAGGGCTATCTATCTCTCCGCTGATCCCATGTCCCTTGGATCTACCATACATCCACATAGATAGGTACAGAACGGCGGGAAGGAAGCCGAAGCTGTTCGGCCCACCCATGCCTTGTATGCTGTTTTAACGGGGAATTCAACATACATGGAGTCTACTGTATACCCTCACCCTGCCTGCAGCATCGGGTTCCAACGGCGGGTGAATTATATAGCTCACATGCATTCATCAGCCTCGTTTGGAGATGCAGGCGTTATATTGGATGGTTTCGTTTGGCAACGGCGGTGCAGGTTGGTGGCGGATACGTAGGCAGGCAAGAAAGACGGGAATACTTGATGTGGTATTGCTTGCGTGCGTGGTGCGGGTGGTGCGGTTCATGGGGAGATGAGGAGGGAGGGTGGCTGGGTGGGTTGGGCTTCCGTTTTGGGGATGGATGAGGGGTGGTGCACCAGTGTGGTGGGTGGGGTAGGGATTGAAGCAGGTGTACTGTGTGGTAGATAGAGTGTCTAGGGTGTCAGGCTTATTGGGCGGGAGTGCACCTGGGCATGCGCATCATCATGTGGGTGTGGGCGTGGGTGAGGGGGTGTGGTGCAGAACAAGCATAGAGGAAGCGATGATGTGTAGATGGATGGTTGCGTCTGTTGGAATGCTGGGTGGCAAAGACATGGTGATGGAAATGGAAGTCGATAGTAAGAGGTGGATGGTGCTGCTTTCGGGGTGAGAGAGAAGGTTGTCTTGCTGAGATAAACTCGCCCTGGCTGTTTATGCATCACTTACTGTGGGAAGGGAAGCAAAAGACGGTTGTCTCGTGGGGCCATGCCAAGGGCACGTGATTGTTCTCGTGGCCGGTGCGGCTCATTGAGGCTCATGATCAAGGAACAAGGTCGGGCCGACACGGCGTGACTCGCAGCGCAGGATCATCGCCTTGCGGCGAGCGGACTTGGACACTTTCACCACCATCGCAAACCATCTGCTGGCCATGTTCTCGCCCGCCATCGGGAGAGTCGTCCGCTCCCCCAGCAGCCTTCCAGCACCCTCGGTGTGTGTCTTCGGCCGCCCAGCGACCCTCGCAGCCGCCCCCCGGCCCAGCCACCAGCGGCGCTTATCGTCTTCAAAGGCCTCTATACCGCCCGACGGCTCCGACGCAAATGGATCCAGCTCCACCCAGCAGACGCCTGCTAGCGCGGGCAAGACTTCTGTTAGGAAGATGACAGGGAGAACTGGCCGGAAGAGAGCGTCGACACCTCCGGTCCCGGCGCTCAATGTTCCCCATGTGCCGCCCACCGACTTTCTACAGAAGCCTGGTACGTACATCTGGGACATGTTCATGCTTGCTACCCGCTAACCGTATCGCAGAAGTAAAGATCTCATCCTTCTTCTCGCTCCACCGCCCCATGTCGCTCGATCGGGCTATACCGCCGGTAGCAACACACGCGTCCTTCGAATCTATCTTTGCACCGCGATCCCCGTTCAGCCCGAAGACGACGGCGGAAAACATGCAAACGCTTTCCAGCGGCATCGAGAGCTTGGAGGCAGCCTTGGCCTATCACGAGAAACAGGCGCCCCCAGCCGAAGAAACATCACAAGCAGACGTGCAACATCTCAATAGCCCGCCTCCGGGCACTTTGGAGGATCTAATGGCGAAATTCGTCCCTTTCCAGCCACCGCCACCTCCCGTTCCATTTGGTCAAGCCGCTTCGCAGCCGTCAAGCACCGTGGAAGACGTCGTGGCTAAGCTCCCTGTCAAACAGCGCGCTTGGAGCAGCACAGTCGTTGTGACCGAGTCTGTGGATGCCTCAGGCAAGCGCACATTTTCAGCCACCACAGAACCCCTGGTTCCAATGCATATGCCCGCTGCGGAAGGCCAGGAGGCCGAACAGTATGAGGCACGCCAACCGTTTCTCGAACGTATGAGGGAGCGGCAATACATGAACAACCGCAGCCGGGATACGCTGCAGCGCCCGGACATGTTGGCGATCAGTGTCAAACGACAGAGGAAACTGAAGATGAAGAAGCACAAGTACAAGAAGCTGATGAAGAGGACAAGGCTGTTGCGGAGGAAGTTGGACAGGCTTTAGTAGACTCATTCGGCATGGAGGAGGACACGGCACCCCGCGCAGCGACGAGGCGTTCGGCGGCGAGGGCCGAAATTTGGGCGCAAAGCCTATGTATTGTGCCATGCGCAATGGCGGCTAGCGACACGACAAATGCCTCGCGGCAGGAATGTGGTCAGAAAGGCAATGATCTTGTCTTGGCCGGCGGACATGCGATCCAACGTGCGACAGGTGATTTCTTTCACATCATGACCGGGTTTCTGAAAGCATTATATGGCGCTCCTCTACTCTCTAATCAATCATCCTTGCCTGTTTTAGCATGTTTGGCTGCGTAACAGCCTATTCTCGCTCTTACGTGCGCAATAACAGCTTGCATTGTCGACATCCCTCCACTTATTCCTTCTGCATGATGTTTTGTTCTTTGGTGAGTGGACTTGAATCTGTTTTGTTTTCTGGGATACGCGCAAGAATCGTCAATGCGGTTGTCGATGATGGAACGCATTGAATTCGCGTGTGTTAGCGAGCCGTTGTCATGTCGGGTATAGGCAGAGTGTGTCACATGAGACAGAACTGCGACCAGGGCCGTCGCAGAGGCCGACCCTGAGGCTTCCCAAACATCATCACGTACCTGGCGCTAGACGGGCTGCAAACATTTACCAGCGCCAACTAAGACTAACCGAAGTCGCAGCCAGCAGATCATACGTCCCACGACGACCGATATTGCATAAACTTCGGCTTCGACGCCAACCGGGGTCAATTTTCACGTCTTTTGGCCTTCTTGGCGGTGAACGAGCTGCCTGGCTGCATTATTCGAGACGATGCAGTCTCCCCGTGCTGTTTCTCAAGGATTGCGAGACAGAAACGCGGAGGAGCGTGGGATATGAGCATCGTAGATGAGCGTGGGCGCATTGAGGTATAAAGTCCAGGTGTTGGTCGCGATGCAAAAAGGCATCCATCAGGCTTCGAACGCACAGCTCAGCAGCATCCAGTCTTTCTTTCTTTCAGTCTTTTTTTGACTTTGTCCATTCTTTCGCCCCGGTCGGCCCATTATTAGCACCACTTACGAGCTAGTCTCTCTTTTCCATCACTCTACGTTCTATTCGACTACCTATCTCGGCTGTATATCCATTCTTGTCTTCGAACTGTAAACATGGTCTCCAAGGTCATTCTCCTCTCGGCGGTCATCGCCTATGTCGAGGCCCGCTTCGGCCAGGAACAGGTGCCCATTGCGGCCATCTCTGCAGTTCAGGGCGGTGACCCCGGCGCGGCTGCTACCATTGCCGGCGCTGCCATCAGTGACCTGTTGGGCGCGGCCAACTCCTGCGCCAAGGTACGCACAGCATGCCCTCTCCTCTACGCCGACGATACTAACGAACGACAGCTCGCCACGGCCGACAAGATCGTTGCCGAGCTCGGCGGCGGCGCCGATGCCATCGCCGCTGCTATCGGCATGGTCACGGCGGAGAAGAACACCAACCCCTTTGCCAACGGCAACGTGCAGAACGTCTGCGGTGACCCGTCGCTTCCTGCTACGCCGGAGCTGCGGGGCATCACGCCGCTTATTGACCCGGATGTTGACACGGATGGGGGTGTTGCGGCGCTCAGTGCGAGCTCGGCTGCTAACCCGCTGAATGCGGATGGGTTGAGTGTGTTTGATTTGCTGGATCAGGCTGGGTTTGGGAATATCGTTGCGTCGCAGAATGCGGATGGGGGTGCGGCGGCGGGGGGGAATGCGAATGCTGGGGCTGGCAATGCGAATGCTGGTGACAACAACAATGCGGATGCGGGTAACAACAACGCCAACGCTGGTAATGATGCAAACGCTGGAAACAACGCCAATGCCGGCAATCAGGACGCTGGTAACGATAATGCTGTCTGCGACGCTGGGAACGCAGCAGACAACCAGGACGCCAACAACGATAACAACAACGCAAACGCTGGCAACAACAACAACAATAATAATAATAACGCAAACGCCGGCAACAACAACAACAACAATAACAACAACAACAAGAACGCAAACGCTGGCAACAACAACAATAACGCAAACGCTGGCAACAACAACAATAACGCAAACGCTGGCAACAACAACAATAACGCAAACGCTGGCAACAACAACAATAACGCAAACACCGGCAACGCCGCAGGATCCCTCCTCACCGGCGACGAAGACTTCGGCGACTGCACGCCCACGATAATCTTCGAAGCCGGCGCCAACGGCCGGGCCGCCGACGAATTCACCTTCCAAATCGCGGACCCGCTCGCGCGCGGCGGCCAATCCGAAGCCCTCAACCCCAACATCATCACCAACGCGCTGTGCGACCAGCTGACCAACGTGTGCAACGCCAACGCGGCGGCGATCTCGACGTGCGAGTCGGCGCAGGCGGCGGTCGAGCAGGCGGGCACAAGGGATAAGAGCACGGCGGATCTGTTTAACACGGCGCTGGGGTTTGATGGGTTTGTGACGAATCCTTCGGGCGGGCCGGCGGATGTGGGGGATGTTGCTGGTGCGGGTGCGGGTGCGAAGAGGGGGATGAGGAGGGGGTTGAGGATTTAGATGTTGGTTGATGTCGATGTGTTGATCTTGGTCTTGGTCTTTCATGTTTTGGCGAGATGGGATGGGAGTGGAGTGCGGGATAGGTAACTGCTTGCTTGCTTGAGTGTACGGGA
Source organism: Laburnicola sp. R22_1 (assembly GCA_014281115.1). Classification (NCBI taxonomy): domain Eukaryota; kingdom Fungi; phylum Ascomycota; class Dothideomycetes; order Pleosporales; family Didymosphaeriaceae; genus Laburnicola; species Laburnicola sp. R22_1. The sequence continues at coordinate 1,833,705 of JACONQ010000018.1, read as the reverse complement.
GAAGGTGTGAAGTTTTTAGGATCAATTATACCATTCGGGCGGAGCTTGTCTAGGCTATTATTTTACTTTACTTTACTTGTACTACTGTATACGAATTATTTCTGTGCGAACATATGGCTATAAACACCTATCTATGATGACTCCTTTTTCTGCATGCTTGGGACGTTTCGTCGTGTGCTTTGGCTTAGCTTTTGTGACTGATGGACTATTATTGACTGGGCCAGTCAGCCTGATGTCGTCGTATTCGTATAAAGAATATGCACCGGACTATACAGTTCGAATGTTTGTACAAGATGAGTATGATGCGTTCGTTGATACATCCCTCACCCACCTTGCAAGCCTTCTACTACCATGCATGGGTTGGACAGAGAAACCTCCTCACGCATATATGACCGGCACTGGGGGTATTCATCTCCATCTTTCCGACAAAGCAAGGACGTTTTCCAAGGCCTCCGCTTCGTACTGAAAGGCGGGAGTTCGTTACCAAGACCCTCCGGGAGAAGTACGCCCGAGGTCTTATCGCGTTTGACTCTGTCACTGATGTCGTGTGGTGTCAAGGACGGGTAGGTACGTGGTGCCAAACGTTCGTATCCTATTGATCGATGGCTGTGCAACATTCAGTATCTGATCCTATGCTTTGAAAGGAGCCAAAGCTTACGTACGTACGTACGTACGTTTTCAGTATAAAACATCCTTAACAAGAAGGACGAGAGCCCTCGGGTCGTCCGAGTGCCGAGTGAGTAAAAGACTAGAAAGAGTAGAAGAGTAGACTGGAGCGTTACGTCCACCGCATGTGCTCCGAAATCAGGCACATCATGAATGTGGAGGAAGATACGTGGATATATCCCGGCGGTGTACTGGCGATATTTTTCTTTTTCCGCACATCACTGAAGGCCCGATGGATGCATGGATACTTTAGACATCCCACCAATCGTTGGGCACATCCATGGATGCAGATAGGTTTCGTTTAACTCTTACGCTAAAGATACTACTCATGGTATGGGACAGCATACGTACCATAGCATACTATTAATAAAATACTAATAATTAGTTATGTACCCTACCTACCTAGTACCTAGGTACATCGCGTCGCCCATCCCATAGTATATACACATGCTATCCACCCGCCCTCCTATTCTATCTTCATATTTCCCCTTTAATCCTAGCTAAGGTGACGAAACCACTTACGACAAACACCCTTGGAGAGGCCTCTCACAACCTTACCTTAGAACACATTAATTAGCCCCAACGAGGAGTGAGTCATCATATCTTGCTATAAAGCAAGTAGCTAAATATCTCAACTTCCCTCGTCTATATCATACATCTAACTCAAGATCAAACACTAACGTAAAGTTCGAAAGCGTCTTCCTACCATACATAAATTGGTGGACAGAAAAGAAAAACCTGAAACGAAACGGGAAGTACCATGACCTCTGTATGGGGTCTAAGGCGGCTTCCGGCTTCCGCTAGCTAGGTAGCTGGATAACGAATAGCGATCTACGCGGTGCTAGGTTTTCCTTCAACGTGCGAGTTATTATCACGTGTGTATACGGCCCAGGTGCAAATGACTAAACTCCACGACTACTCTTTTGATCACAACATAAATAAGTGGTTGACGTTAGAAGCGTCGTTGCATGCATGCTCCGTCGATTTATTGGATATGGCGACTCGATTTGGGCACGGCATGGTCATGGGAGGGAGGGCTCGTCCAGCAGGAAAGGTATGCTTGCTTTGTTACGTGGGGTTAGGGTAGTAGTATAATATCAAGTATGGATTTCCTAGGCTAGGCATCTGAGGATATCACATCGTGAATTGCGATACATGTACACATGTATCATGGAAGATAAGTCATAAGCCGGTGCGTAGAAAGAATACCTGCCACCACGTCCCCCCGACCGACCCCCAATTCTCAGACCAACAAACCCCCCTACTCTTACCCTTAACCTCGCGAAACCAAAAGGTCACACAGAACTCCACCAAAAAAAAGAGCAACACTCACACCCACTCCACACGCCAAAAAGGTACCTTCGAGCCGACAACTTCCCGATCAGGAAGCGCAAGCGTCCCCGAAGAAACAGCGCAGCCGCACCCCTCACCGACCCCACCAGAGCTGCCCCCTCCCCTCCTGTTCCCGCCGGCCGACCCGCAAACAAACGACGCCCCTCCTCCGCCCGACCGCGTGGTAATAACCAACCATGCGCCCTTAATAACCCATCCGCTTCTCCCTCGATCGATCTCGCCCAACTTGCCTTTTCCCCCTCCCTGTGCTCGTGCTCGTGCAGTGCAGTACCCACATGCACGCCCCCCCCGTCCCCTCCAACAAATCAATCCCAGCCAAGTAAACATGTCAGGTGCGTGTTACTCCGCCTCCACAAGTCGGCACAAGTCGGGACCTCAAGCTGATGCTCGTTCCAAACCCCCCCCACAGCAGCAAAACACTTCATCCACTCCCCCACGCAGCTCGTCCACGCTGCCCTCCTTTCCATCCCCCACACAAACCCCTCGGTACAATGCGACATAGCCAACAAAATAATCTACCTCCAATCGTCGCCCTCGCGCGCCCAGGTCTCCATAGTGTCCGGCGGCGGATCCGGCCACGAGCCGTCATTCGCCTCCTTCGTCGGCCACGGCTTGCTCTCCGGCGCTGTCGCAGGGACCATCTTCGCGTCGCCGTCGGCAGAGCAGGTGCGCAGATGTATTCTGCATCGCGTGGAGAAGCAAAAGGGCGTGCTGGTTGTGGTGATGAATTACACGGGGGATGTGCTGAATTTTGGGATGGCGGTCGAGAAGGCGAGGGCGAGTGGGATTGAGATGGATATGGTGGTTGTGGGGGATGATGTTGGGGTTGGGAGGGAGAAGGGCGGGAAGGTGGGGAGGAGAGGCATTGCGGGGACTTGTTTGGTGCAGAAGATTGCGGGGGCCCTGGCGGCGAAGGGGTAGGCTGTTCCGTTCCATTGTGATGACGCGTGCGGAATCTGGATCCATGTGCTGACGTCTAGTGCAGAGCGAGCTTGAAGGAGGTGTCGCGGGTAGCGCAGCTGACTGCCGACAACATCGTGTCTATCGGCTCCTCTCTGGCCCATGTGCACGTTCCTGGCCGTAAAGCCGAAGGCGACGAGGACGAGCTCAAAGAGTCCGAAGTGGAGGTTGGCATGGGCATACATAACGAGCCAGGATCGGAGCGCAAGACGACCGATTTGCCCGGGTTGGTCAAGACCATGTTGTCGCATTGCCTAAACCAGACAGACAAGGATCGGAGCTTCCTAGAGATAACCGAGAACGATGAGGTGGTCTTGCTAGTGAATAATCTGGGGGGAGTGAGTGTGCTGGAGTTGGGAGGCATCACCAATGAAGTCGTGGATCAGCTGGCGAGTGATTGGAAAATCAAACCCGTCCGCATACTCTCGGGGACTTTTATGACCAGCTTGAATGGCCTGGGGTTTAGCATCAGTTTGCTCAAGGTCACCGACGTCGGGTTGGGCAATGAATCATCAATGATAACGCTGTTGGATGCTCCTGTAGAGGCCAGTGGATGGTCTGCGGCGATCAGTAGCGATACGTGGTCGAAGCGAGCACAGCATACGAAACAAGAAGAGCGCTCCGAAGCGGAGGAAGTATCACCAAGTAACCTGCGGAGTGAGTGACTTTTCATCTGGAATTCGGGCGCGCACTAACATCATATCAGTGGATTACGATCTTGCGAAATCAGCATTGGAAACAGCGCTGCAAAGACTAATTGCAGCGGAACCAGACGTCACAAACTATGACACAATCGTTGGCGACGGTGATTGCGGTATCGGATTGAAGCGAGGCGCAGAAGGTACGTGATCTATATCCCGTTGATTCTGACACTAATGTTGGGCAGCAATCCTGCACATGTTGGAAAAGGCCAAGCGGACCGAAGATCCACTCATTTTCGTGCAGAACATTATCCAAGTTGTTGAACTAGCCATGGACGGAACCTCAGGCGCCATCTATGCCATCTTCTTGAATGCGCTTGCCCATGGTCTGCGACAGAACTCGCCCCCCTCAGAAGCGCCGATCACAGTAGCAGTATGGTCGAAAGCTCTCGAATCCTCCCTCAAAGCGCTAGGCAAATACACGCCCGCCAAGCCAGGAGATCGGACGTTGATAGATGCGTTATACCCGTTCGTGGACACGCTTTCGAAGACAGAAAACGTCGATTCGGCTGCAAGCGCAGCTGAACAGGGAGCGCAGGGTACGAAGGGAATGAAAGCAAGTCTTGGACGCACGGTATACGTCGGCGGTGAAGGTTGGGGGCACGTCCCAGATCCAGGCGCGCACGGTCTTGCCGTGTTGCTACAGGGCCTCAACGAAGGGTTGAAGAAGTGAAGACATCGTTTGATTGATCGTCGAATTCGCGACTGTCTTGTAATTGTAGGCCCAGAAGTCCTTTGTCGTAATTGAAACTCTTGAATTCTCCAGCCTATATCCTCGCAAGACCACCTAGAAAGGAACCGAGGGACATCCGTGTGCCCTGTGAGCCGCGACGGATAACTTTCTAACTCAGCAGAACGAGGATAACCGAATCGCCGCGCAGGAACATCTTGCTGATGAATCGGTCCTTGTTGACCTTGCGGCCGACTTGGCCATTTGCTAGACGCGGGGTCTCCGTCCACATCTCTTTCGCATTTTCCAGGACCATGTTGCAGTGACGGTCGAAGGCCTTTACGCGAGCAAGCAACTTGCGGTTGTTGCGGCAGGATATGAGGACCTGGGTGCGCGTGCGGACAGCTGTCTGCAGGATGGACAGAGGACCGGTAGTGAGCTCATGTTCTTCGACTTGGGCAACCTCGTATTCGCTACGCAGAGTTAGTATAGTGCTTGAACCAAGAGCACAGCGACAGGACAAAAGGCTGAGTACAGGTGGCCTTGATATTGCGTATCTCAAGGTAAGCCACTGTACCCGGACTTTTGGCTTGGTACTGTACGAGCGACACATACGTCAATTCCGAGCGCGGCTTGGACATGAGCTCCCTGCACACAGTTAGCTTCGGTCGCGTGCTAGGGTAGAGGTACTACACACTGGATCTTTGCGTCCACCATGGTGTAAAAGGTCGGTCTTGGTAGTGTGGTCGGGTTACGGCAAGCTGTGTGGCTGCTGGCTCCTAGGGTTGATGGCGAGGTGCTGCCTGCGATGACAATTTCGTGCGGGCACACGTACCAGAGACGGCAAAGGCCCGAGGTATGTGAGGCGGCGACTAGTGAGAATGGGGTCGGCCGGGGATCTGAGCGCGCGACACCACAGCAACGAGGACCGATGGCGGGTACGTGGAATTGCTGGTGGGCGGAGGTCGAGCAAAAGCGTGCGCGATGCCTGGTAGCGCCGCCGGCCGAGGGTTGATCCGCCGCGGCGCGTCGCCTCCCGTCTTAGTCACCCGCGGGACGCAGCTAGCTTCACTGCACGTCCGAGCTCGAGCATCTTGAAGCTCACCTCAACATCGCGCGCTCAGGCGCCTGCGTGACGCGCCTTTTCGCCTTTTTTCTTTCGCTCGCGTAGTCGGGGCCCGTGGCGCTGTGGTGCCGTTCTGCCATCACGTGCTCGCCGCCAATTGCCCGTCGCGTCCGCTCTCCAGCGCCCTCGTGCGCTTCGCCAACGCGTTCTTCGCGACGACGGATGGAGCGCTCGCCAGCCACGCCGATCGCCATCCGCCAACACTGACCACCTCCCTTGACTCCTCCACTTCTTCTTCTCACCTCTTCCGTGCTCTACAACGCAGCTTGTCTACTCTTTGAACCCTGCTGGCAGCCATGTCGACGCCACCTCCGGGCGTTGCAGGTGCTGTTCAGCATGTTACTGCCGACGCAGACACGGACGACACGGCTGGCATTCCGCGACGGCTTATGCGAGGCAAGCACCGCTAATGAGGCTCTACACTGATCTTGTCTGACTCTTATCCACAGTCAAAGTGCTCTATACGTTCGATGACCAGAACAAATCCAACTGCCTCGCCCGCTTGCCGAACGCGCTGAACGTCCCGACCGTGTTCCTCGACGAGACGACACAGATAGGCGTCATTGAGCTCAAGACCTGTATTCAGGCAATCGTGTCAGCAAGGTAGGTCACGCCCACTGAAAACCCGCAGCTCGGTAAAGGCTCACATGACGCATTCAGTCCCGAACTCGTTGCCAAGCTCGGCCATGACTACACCGTGTACGCCTACGATTTCTCCGAATACGAAACGCCTCTCGTCGGCCAGGGCATGCTCTCGTGGATTCTCGCATCTGCTTCCGCAACGCCCAATGCCCCAGCCGAGGAATCGAAAACCATGGTTACCGGCCGCGTCTGCAAGAACATACTGGGACTCTTTTCGAATGGCGTTAAAGAGACGCTAGAGGTCAAGCTCAAGCTTGTTCCTGTGCCTACCTGCATGCAAAGCGAGTATGTGGAAAACATGGAGCGGTATCACAGTCTGAGCAAAGTCATGCCGGAGGGTATGGACTACAATGCGTGGGCGGAGTTCCTGAAAGCCAATCCGACTATTGGCGAGCTAGCGCAACCCTCGCAGAGCAATCCTCCGCCAATGGTCGAACCCATATCAATGGACTCCCTCAACGGGATGTTAATGAGCGATCCCTTCTATGATCAGCACCACATGTCTTTCAACACACATGATACACGAGCTTCTAGTCCTGCCATGAGCACAGCATCTCTATATGCATACCAGATGCATCCAGAATTCCGACCCGCATCTCAAGCATCATTCCACAGCGACACCGCCGCCCAGTCACAGTACTACCTTCCTGCCCCAGAGCCAAGCACCGAGCAGCAAGAGGATGGACCACCCAAGAAGAGGGCTCGAGTCACAAGGGCGAAGAGACCAAAGAAGCCGGCTCTAGGCGCCAATGCCGATTCATTACGGGTAACCGCCAGCACAGCAGCATCGGTGCGGCTCCACCGACCGGTTGCTTTGAATGCTGGAGCTGCTGTGTCAATGGAGCAGGTGCCGCGAGCACCCACACCTCGTCCCCGTAATGCTGGAATGCACCAACATGGGACCCGTCATTCAGCCCCGAGCCAACTAAGAAACGATTCTACCGATCAGAATCGTCCACATATGACACCATATGATAGCGGTATCTTTTCTGATACCGCACTAGAGTCTGCTGATGATGATAAAGGTGGTAGTCCCGGAGATACCCCTCAAAACCTGCCATCTTCGCCCCCCGTACTATCTGAGCGTATTGTTTCCGAAACTCCATCGAGTCCCGAACTTCCGATATTACCTCCTCCGGCCGATTCTGGGTTTGTTAGTGACATTCCAGTCGCTCAAAACGAGGAAGAGAATGGACTTGCGAATGGAAAAGAGAGTGGACTGGGCAACGAGAAAGAAAGTAGACTTGGGAACGAGAGAGAGTTCGTACTGGGAGACGAGAAAGAGATGGGATTTGCGAACGAGGAGCGGAGCGGCGTTTCGAACAAGGAGCACAGTGGAGTTGCGAACAAGGAGCATAGTGGCGTTGCGCACAACTCGTGGGACAAACCTGATCATTCTAAGGAACCCGAGGTGCGGATGCGCAAAAGGCCAGACAGGTCAAAGCGCTCTTGGTCTGAGTACAATCCCGGGCCCGCCGACGCACTACCAACATCAAGTGCTTCAAAGCATCGATCAGGATATTTCAATAAGCAGCCAAAACCGACGCCGTTAGATCCGAATTTGTTGAACCATTTCCTACAGCATACCGGAATGGCTCAGTCCCGAAATCAGTACCAGCAAAACGGCGAAACAGCAGGGTCATTACCTGATCTGCGTCCCACGGATACCAGTCCCTTCAATCACTTGGCCCATGAACATGCGACTTGTCCGTCCCTTCAACCTGATGCGGCTGCGCAGGCATTCGGGAACCCGTCATTTCCTTCAGCATCCAATGCCGGTACGGCAGGCACTGTGCACAATTCTTTGTCAGTCCCCAAGCCTGCCAGGGTATTAGCGAGATCACAGACCTGGTCTGGTGAGCCCATGTCCGATGCCGCGGCACCTCTCAATGGCAAAGTGAACCAGCCCCGAAGTGGCTCAGGAGCAAAGCGGAAACAAGGAGAAATAATCCGGGATAAACTGGAGCAGGCCATAGGAAATGGGAACCTGCCCACGTTCTGCAATAATTGCGGAGAGATCGAAACGCCCGCTTGGAGGAGAGCTTACACACGGGTCGAAGACGGAACTCCAGAAGGAATCGTCCTTTCATCGAAAGGCACCGCGATTACCGCCTATCAAGTTATAGAGCAGGTGGACGGTGGGCTCCCTCCCCAATACCGCATATTCAAACAACAATTGGAGCCTGAGGAGATCGAAGGGGATACCTTCAAGACTCTTACCCTTTGTAACCCTTGCGGACTATGGCTGAGGAAACAGAATACGATGCGGCCCCGGGAAGTCTGGGGAAAGGCACAGGCATCAGCAGATAAGCCGAAGAAAAAGAAGAAGCCAAAGAAACCCAAGACGGCGGACGACCCTTTCACATCCGATGCCATTTTCCCAGATTCCGAACCTTTGGTTTCGGATACACCGGTCGAAAGAGGAATACCTAGCTCACTGGACGGCAGTGTTGACAGCCAAGCAGAAGCATCTTCGCTAGAGCGTTCCCGCAGCTTCCAGATTGCCGGAGACTCTCAAATTAATGAATCTACAGCCCGAGTGGCACTTATGCGGGCGATTCAATCCAGCCCGGTAGGGCTAAGAGGTGGTAGTAGGGATACCCCTATAGACCTAGAGGCAGACTTGACGCCGAAGCCTATGCGAAGACTCCTCTTTCCGTCGCCTCGTAGACCTGGTGAGGTAAAAACATTAGCTGACAGCGGCACCTCCCAGCCACCTTCAACACGGAAGTCCACTCCAAAGATAGCCAAGCCCCCAGCACGTTTGCTGGACGTAGATATGGAGGACGTGGACAAGGAAAATTGCCCCCCACCGGATGAGAACGAGGAGGACAGCTTAGCCCATTTGTTCAAGGAGAACATATCTCCAAAAGCAACCCCAACAAAAGGCTCCTCCCTTGAAGATCTATTGAAAACCCCAACACCAGGTTCGCGCCACCGAGTCCCACTGACACCTATGCGCCACCACACAGAAGCCAACTTGTCAACGCCATCGAAATCTTCCCGCACGCCCAAAGCGAATGGCAGGGCCACGACACTGGCACCTGAGACCCCTTTCACGCGTCAACTGAATGACATCCTCTCCGATTGCATAGTGCCTGGTTCTTCGTCTCAAGGGTTCGACTTGTCCGATTTTCCGACTTTCAACACACCTAGCGGCAACAACAAGAGTGCATTGCAGTTTGGTGATCTCCTTCAACCCGATCTGATATCGAGCGACCTTCCGATCCCGAGCTCTCCCCCCAAAAGCTTCGACTTCTGTGTCTTCGAAGATCCGAATACTAGCACGGTCGGCTTGTGGAGTGGTGCCAGCATTTTCGATAGCGATGCAATCATGTCCGATGCACCTGGAGGGGAACAAAGGAACCATCAAGAAGATGGTAATGCAGGGTCTAAGATACATGCGTTTACCGGTATTAGTCTTGACTTTGCTGCTATGATAGAAGAGGTCGTTGGAAAGCAGACTACCGAGTTACCGGACGCACAGCTCGATGTCTCTGGGGAACGTGAAGTCACTAGTTCTGCCGAGCCATGTGACGCAAAGCCGGTTGTAGCCGTGGAGCCTGAGTTGAACAAGAGCGTGGAACCAGTGGGCTCAAAGACGCCAGAGGTGGAGGCGGACGCTGCACCCTCGGTCACTGCAGTTTCGAAAGAGCAGAACGAGGAGGCCGATGTCCCGGTTCAGAGCGCAACCGTACTGGCACGGACTCCTGAAGTCACCAACGACAGTGCTGTGGCAGAGACGGATTCTACCCGTCCGACCAAGAAGTCCGAGGATGCAAGAGCGGCGACCGAGACGCCACGCACGCCTGATGATATGGAGCAGAAGCCTGCTCCAGATATTGCTGCCAAGACAGTATAAACATTTCGTAAGTGAATCATTTTTCCTCTTTTTCTTCTTCGTTATACCCCTGCCCACCGTTTCATGAGCGGTCGCCTGTTTTATTATGATGGCGTTTTTGCATTTTAGAGGTGCAATCAATGGGATGGGTATGTGTGCGTTTTGGGTTATGACATTGCGTGGGGTATGGCTTGTTAGAACATGGCATGGCTTGAGCATGGGCATGGGCATGAGCATACGCATGAAGAGATGAAAACATGAGTGTATTGTATATTTGAGCTTGGGATGTGGAGGAGAGAGACGCTCGTTGGGCAGGTATGTGTAGTACCTATAGCACGCTTGCGTAATTGGCAAAATCCCAGGTTTTGAAGTTTCTATCGTTGATCCCGCAAGTTACCCTACGTCCAGTAGGCAAAAGTCGAGAAAACAGAAACCCATGACCTTCCTCTAAAGACCGCTCAAAAACCCACCACCCTCCTCACCAAATCCATGACCACCTCCTCCGGATCCCCATTCAAATTATGCGACGCGCCCCTAACCACCCCACCATTAACCTCATCCACGACCCCACCCCCCTTCTTCACAAACCCCGCCCACCGCCCTAACGTCCCCTCCTTATCCACAAACCCAGGCACATACTCATCCCTCTCCCCCCAAAGCAGCATCATCTTGGTCTCCCCGCCAACCCTCCCAAACGTTCCTTCGAAGATGCCGTCCTCCAAATCCGTAGAAAAATCATCATCATCCCCCCCAACCGCGAGCAAACTCCACGCCCGATACGCCGAGCACGGCGCCCCAACCTTCTCAGCCAGCGGATTTCCTTTCACAGGCAGCATCTCGTCGCCCCGTCCCTCAGCCATCATGCTCTCCGCCAGCCTCAGCGTGCGCTCCAAGCCGGCCCTCATGCCCTCATCTTTCCCACACAGATGCGCCCGAGCCTGCCTGTCCGACACGCCGGCTTGCAGAATGGCGCCTTGTACGCGCCGTCGCGTCTCGTGGCCCCGCCCGACGAGGTACTCCATCACGTCCTGGCAGCCCGTCGAGTGGCCCATGAGGACGATGGCGCCGCCCGGTCGCAGCGAGGCGAAATAGGACACGCAGGCTGCGATTTCGGAGGCGTCGCGCGCGAGGGTGGTTTGGCCCCAGCCGGTGTGCGAGGAGGAGGGAGAGCTCGGCGAGGGTCCAGGGAGGGGGCAGGGAGGGGGCGAGGGCGGTGGCGTAGTGCACTGTTAGGGGGCTGTCGCCGAGGCCGGGGATGAAGTGGAGGGTGTTTTGCGGGGAGGTGGGGGAGGGGGAGCGGGGTGTTGGCGGTGGCGGGGTGTGCTCGAAGGCGGTGAGGGTGGGGGTGTAGGCGTGGAGGGTGCCGGGGTGGGGTGGGCCATTGGAATGGGGTTGGTGAGTGAGGATAGGGGGTGGGAGTGTTTGCTTGGTGGGGAGGGTGAAGGGTAAGGTGACGTTGAGCGTTAGATGGTAGAGGGAGACTGGTGCGCGTGAACGAGATGACGTTGCGCGTGATGGATGGATTGAGCGTAACGGAGAGAATGGGGATATCTGGACGGGAGGCAGATCGTGGAGCTATGTGAAAGTGATGGATACGTGTCGCGGAAATGAGGCCCTGCAGTCATGTGCTCAGAGCTCATGTGGCATTCCTGAGCTTAGCAAGAGCTCATCTATGTGGCGTTAAATTAACTACCTAGGGGTAGCACGACAAAGGCTTTCATCTCAAATAACATGACAAAAAAAGCAGAGCCCCCTGCTTAGTAATCAAAAAGAGCGTGAAAAAGGTGATCACAAAAAAAAGCGCTCATCTATATATTGGCCCTGACGGCCTTCTTTTCTTATGTAGCTTCAATTCACTATTAGCTCCCTAGATCACTATTTCCAGCTCGTTTTCTTTCCACGATACGATACGCTGCTGATAGGAAGAAGAAGAGGTAGAAGGGACGATTAAAAGAGGTCTCGGAACGCAAGTCCGAAGTTCGGAACTCTGCTACTTAGCACAGCACAGACCAGTCGAGTTCTGGAGTCATGGCCGACGTCAATATGGACACAGAAAGCGCGAGTAGTTTGATACACTTTCATGTACTCTGTTCATGTCTGGAAGAGAAACATCGCAGACCTTCTCTCTGTTCATACAATGCACTCGTAACATATCATTCAACCGTCCAACAAAGCTAGCACTAGAGGTGGTATGACGATCAGATGAGGCCCACCACGACTGGCCACCGCCTCCGCAGTGCAAGCTGAAGGGGCCGGCCCAAGTACAGCATTAAATCAAAAGTCTGGAGTCTCAATATAGACCGAATCACCCTAGGAAGCACCATACACTCTCCAAACTTTCGACTTAAGGCTGCATATCCGAAAATGCAACAGCGTCAGGAACGTCTACTGCGAAGACCCACCGGAGATGGTAATGACTTGGCCTACCATCACGATTAGCATATATTCCACGCAGACGTCGCCCTCCACCAAACTCACCATTAACCCACCCACCATCCTCACTGGCCAAGAAAGCCACCACACGCGCAACATCCTCAGGCACAGCACACCGCCCCAACGGGCAGTGACTCGCCATCAACGACTCAATCTTCTCCGCAGGCCAATCCGGTGACCCTCCAGGGATATAATGCCACGCGTTCTGCGTGAACATGTCGCTCTTGATACCGCCCGGCGCCACGCCATTCACGGTGATACCGCGCTTTCCAAAATCCGTGGCAAAGGCCTTGATGAAGCCAATGACCGCCATCTTGGATCCGTTGTACAGCGCGTGGTCCTTGACGCCCAGCAAGCCCGCCGCAATCGAGCTCATCAAGATGATGCGCCCGTTATCCTCAATATGCTTGTACGCGCTCTGCCCCACGAAGAACTGCGCCCGCGTATTCAAATTAAACACGTGGTCGTACTTCTCCTCGGTAATCTCCTCCGTCTTGTCCCAGCTCTCCGTTCCGGAATTGCTCATGACGATATCGATTTTGCCAAAGTGCTTCTTGGCATCTTCGAAGAGGCGGTTGATCTCGGAGAGCTTGGAGACGTCGGCTTGGATAGCGACGGCTTTGGCGCCGTTGTTGAAGCCTTCAATTATCTTCACAACTTCTTCGGCGGGGCCTTGGGACGAGACGTAGTTTACGACGACGGAGGCGCCGCGCTTGCCGAGCTCGACGGCGCAGCCTCGTCCGATGCCGCGGCCGGCGCCGGTGACGAGGGCGACTTTGCCTTCGAGGGAGGCGGTGGGGACGTTGACGGCCATTTTGGGGGAGGTTATGTCACGTGTGATGGGATAGTCCTATTGGGCGAGACGGAGATGTCGACGTCTGGTGCCTGGATCTGGGAGAGCAAATAAATGGCAGAAACGGATTACGTCCAGAGGAATCCCAAAAGACCATGAAAGAGCTGCGGCTGATCGAAGGTGCAGCTGCGGCCCCGTCATATAAACTCTTCGGGAGCGCCCTCTGTGCCGGTAGGGTGGGGATCCGTCGCCGGCATCTCAGTCTTAGATCGGGACTCAGCGCATGCACTGCGTTACTCTTTTCGTAGTGAAAATTCCTTGTGTAGTCTAGCCGGACTATTGAAACTAGAGAGTATTGTAGCCGTAGAAGCGGGGGGATGGGTTACTGTGATGGAAGGGCCTGAGATTAGGACGGAGGGAAAACATCTGAAACTCTTTCTAAAATCCATCTTTTCAAAATCCAGCTTATACTTCGCGTGCAGGTCAATTCCGACAGGTGCATCTCTCTGTTATCAAGTCGGCTATCGTGTGTGTAGCCACGGCTGCTGGACAAAGTTGGAGTGTAACTGGCCTTCGTATTGCTCACCCTGGGGTAACACATGGTAACCAGGCGTCCGTCCTAGTACTGTATCAGCGTCGTAATACGTGGGCGCGCTGCAGAAGCAAGTCTGACGGCGTACCGATAGCGCAGATGACACGCATGATGCAGCCTCCTCCATCTCGATTGTCAATCACCAATGCGAGTTGTCGACTACCCACGACTTGCATTCATCTCAACAAACCGTTGAAACCGTCGTGACAATGACGAGATGAACGAAGATCAAAACATGGAACGCTGCCTCAGGCTGCTCGTCTCCCACGCCACGTGGCCCAAGCGCCAAACCGTTCCGAGCGATCTCGGAACGCTAAGCCATGGCTCATCCAAAAACACCCCTCCGCCAATTCCCCACTCCCCGTAAATAAACAGCCTCTCCAGAGCCTCTCTAAAAGCCAGCATGCACATTCTCGTAAGTAATTCCCGCTGCACACTTCACTTACCGCTTTGTAATTCAAGACATAGGTTACCAACGATGATGGCCCACCGTCCGACCAATCCTCACCATACGTGCACTCCCTAGGTACCATACCCCTCCCTCCACTCCCTTCCAAGGAAAACAATTCCGCGACTAACAATCTCCCACCCACAGTATCAACGCTCCAATCCCACGGGCACACCGTCTCCGTCATCCTCCCGCACACCCAACGCTCCTGGATAGGCAAAGCCCACCTAGTAGGCCACTCGATCAAACCCACGTACTTCCGCCCCTCGCCCCTGCGCACGGAAAACGGCCGCCTCCTCAACAGCGGCACCACCTCCCCGCGACCCCTGCCCCCCAACTCCTCCTCAGAAGAATGGATCCTCGTCGACAGCACGCCCGCGTCCTGCGTGCAAATCGGCCTCTTCCACTTCTTCTCCGCCCGCGGGCCCATCGACCTCGTCATCTCGGGCCCCAACTACGGCCGCAACAGCACGGCCGTCTTCAGCCTGAGCAGCGGCACCATCGGCGGCGCCATGGAGGCCGCCGTCTGCGGCTACAAGAGCATCGCCCTCAGCTACGCCTTCTTCGACCGCAACCACGACGCCGCCATCATCGAGGGCGCGTCGCGGCTATCCGCCAAGCTCGTCCAGCACCTCTTCGCCAACTGGGATCCGAACACGCACTTGTACTCGGTCAACGTGCCGCTCGTGGACAAGGTCGCGACGCGCAACATCCTCTACACGCACATGCTGCAGAATACGTGGAAATCGGGCTCCTGCTTTCAGCCCATCGAGGTGCCCCTCGAAGACGACGATACCCCCGCGGACATCGAGGCCCAGATCCGGAAGCAGGAGGAGAAGCTCGGCCGGAAAGAGCTGCGCGATGTGCTCGGCGGGGGCACCGGGGCGGACTCGGGCGGCGACAGTGGGCGCGAGACCCCCGTGGGTGCGGCCCACATTCGGTATAAGCATACGCACTTCAAGTGGGCGCCGCGATTCAAGGATGTCTATGAGAGCGTGGAGCAGAGCGAGCCGGGGAATGATGGGTGGGCGGTTGCGCAGGGGTTTACGAGTGTGACGCCGTTGAGGGCGAATTTTATGCATACGCCTGGCGAGTGGAAGGGGGGCATAACGTTGGATGCGTAGATGGGAAGGAGCGGAGCGAAGTGGGCGCGTACGGATAAAGACGTAATGATTCAACTGTATGTACTACCTACGTCAAACGTTTGAGTACGACGAGCGTTAGACAGCAACTCCAAATACGCAGCGATACATAGCATGATTAGACGAAACGAAATGTAGACAACTCATAACTTCCACGCACGATACGACGTTGAGAAATACAAGTCAAGTCACAATACTGAAACAAGAGTGGTGTTGTGCTACCCCACGATAGATCAGATCATACAGAGACCGAAGAAGGTACCGTACTCAAGAGATTCTGTCTGTCCCAGAGGCCGTACAGGAGTCGAATAATGCCAATACCACACATAAGCCCCCACCTTATCTAATATTGAACTCCCCACGGTCCACCCACCCATCGATGATGATTGCTCCATCCATGCACACTTTCCAGTAGAAGTTTAGGTTCTGGTGTCGATGCGTCCAAATCCAGCGGCTTTAGGCGCCGCTTTTGGAGGCTCGAACACCTAGTACGAGCCCTGCAATCCCTTGCCGCTTTAAGGGCCTAAGCGAGGGACCCATGTCTCCCTCGACCCCATCAAAAGTGCATGCTACGCCTCACTCGACTGCTTACGCTCGAAGCGCGGAGGGTACCAGGTGGACATGTATAAGTGTGCCCGTCCCGCACTCGTAGCGTTCTTCCCTCACCAGCACCGCTTGCCTTTGTCCGTTCGCGCTGCTCTAGCCCGACTTCTTCATCCTCGCCGCGCGCCGTTTACTCGCCCACCAACATCTCAGGGCCCTCCCTCCCTCTCAAAGGCCGGTCGCTTTCCGCGATGGCAGCGCACAAGAAACCGCAGCGTCGTCACCGGGTGTCCCGCCCAGAAGGGTACTATAAAAGTCTGCGGCAAAAGCTAGCAGATCAAGGCTACACACAACCTCAATACTCCGCTGCCACTCTACGGAACTTGAGGGGGACGTGGAAGAAGTGGACAAGGTAAGCACTCCCGGTGCAACTACTGAGCAGCAGCACCGGCTTATCATTTGTCAGATACTGCGAGGAAGTCGAGGAGGAACCGATCCCCTTCATCAAGGGTCAGAATGCGGCCGACTATAAAGCGTTTTGCCAATGGGTTTTGGATAACTGTCCCGGCGTGAATACGCATTCCTCCCTACACGAGTACTGGCGGCAGTTGCGTATGCTCTACCAAAAGCATGCGAACGATTGGATGCCGAAGAACCTCAAGGACGATGTGAACAATGTAAGCCGCACCTGCGGAGGCCCTGAAGATCCAATCTTCTAACGCTGTGCTGCAGTACATCCGTGACCTTACGATAACTTACAAGCTTATCAAGAGGCCACCGAAAAAGCCGGTATTGTCCGGCGACGACATGTACGTGCTAAACATTCACCATTGGGTGCACTGTAAAAGAGTGTACCCAGACGAAGAACAGAGGATAGGGTTCTCTTTGCTCTTAAAGTTTGCCGCCAGCACGGGTGCACGGCCTGTATCATTTCTCGATGCGAGTGTCAAGGTACCAGAAGAGGATGCAAGAAACACCACGAGAGACGAGGCGATTCGTTTCTACGACCCTGACAAAGAGGATCCAACCGATGATGACGACGGTAGTGAGAAAGCAGACTTCGGTGCAGGTGAGCTGCCTCCTGAGGAGGAGCTCATGTCGGTTCTCTTCGAGCATGTTACGATCATGTTGGCGAGAGTAGAAAACCGTGAGGAGCTCGTCATGTACCTTACTCTTATACATACAAAGGGAGAGGACAGGAAGCCACAACCGTACGTATTGGAGATGCTCCTCTTGTTTCCGAGCTGACGACCGTTTAAGGAAGACGTTCAGGATCTACCAGCATGAAAATCCTTTGCTTTGCCCTATTTTAGAGATGATCAGCATGGGCTTTGCCCGTAACGCATGGGCCGCCAGTACTGTCCGCGAACCCGAAGACATCTTGCTTGCACGCATCCCTAAGCGAAAGAACTGCCGCATCTTCAGATGGAAAGAGGATCAATGGGAGGAGCCCGTCTTTCGAGAACCTGAACGCTCGAAGTGCGGAAATTCACCATCGAGGTCATCCAAGCCTTTACGCGCGGCCACTGCAGCAAGGTACATGAAGCGTCTAGGGCTAGATGCTGGTATAGAGGCGACCTTGACGCATACGTGCATTCGACGCGGCGTCGGAAATGCCGTCAACCGTAAGAGCTCCTGGTCTCTGCGTCCTTTGACTGAAGGCTGACAACTTGGCAGACAAGGCCCCGGTGGCTACGCGGAATCAAGTGATGGGACACAGCCGGTCGCAGATCTTCCAATCCTACATCAACCAGGACGTGGCGTTCGACGTCCATGCGGCCTACCTAGACGAACCCTCCGACACGGCTGTGATCAAGGCAATGGGGAACATGTCGCTGACGCGTGACCCGCTCGCACCGACCAAGCTCAGTCCGGACGATGCTCTCGCGATTGAACAGCACGCTACCGTTGTCAAGCTGCGTCAGCAACGAGACGCTCTAACGAAGAGAATAGAACAGGTCCGACGAGACGCTGGACCTTGCGAGAACGGAGAGGAGGTGCTGCTTCGCCAGTTGAGGAAGGATACGCAGGCAAAATTGCTTCGGAAAAGGAAGCAGTTGCAGGATCACAAACAAAAGAAGGCCAGGAAGAGGTATTTCATGGAGAATGATACGAGAGAGCTTGAATACGAGGGCGACCTGTCTCTCGAAGACGAGGATGAGGCTAAACCCGCTGCCACCACCTACGCGCTTGAAGAGCGGGCTTGCATCGCGAGCATGCTTTGCAGAACCCCCCGTAATCTTCACGAGCCAGGCGCTTTGGAGCAGCGATGCGAGCTGATCCGAACCATGACGAAATTGTGCCGCCGTCGAGAACTCCGGCGACGTCCCATGGTTTTCGACCCAGTAGCGCCCCAGACCAAGCAAGAGGACAGTCCCTCGGCCTCTTCGTTTCCCTTGGTGTGCGAACCTCGCCAGTGCCTGTTCTGCATAGGCGATGAGGGCCTGCCCCTCGCCCAGCGGATGTTCTGTTACAGTCGGGTGGCGAAGATGATGGACCATATCGAAGACGAGCACCTCCGCCGCTTCGCACCGGCCGCGACGATCCCCTGCCCCCATCCAACATGCCGAAAAGAGGGGGTGCCATTGGAGGGTGTTCTGCATTTTAAAAGACACGCCCAGGATGTTCACGGCATCAAGCTGCGGCTTCCGAAGGTCTACGTCCCAGAAAAAACGGCGAAGGGAACGGTGGCAAGCTGCAACAGTCATGGTTTGTAGACCGGTACTTCACTCCTTTAGACTGAAGTTTCAACACCACCCGCCCACTCGTTCGATAGGATGTGCGTTTTTGTAGATTTTTTCAACGCGCAACATTTGAACATCCTGCTAGACTATGGAGCATGCCTTGCTATAACTCACTCGATCAGACCGCACACATCTGATAAAGTCCCCTCAAGGCAAACCGTAGATTACATGTGGATGATGCATGGTTAAAACGCCTCGCTTTCACTTCCTTTTCCCCCTATAAGGCTTACGTTTCTCTAATAGATCCAGCTCGACGTCGATTCTAACAGCCATCCTAGCATATTCTGAAAGTGTGTTAGGTCTACGTCGGCTGTAGAGTATTTCCTTGACGCGATGTTTCAAGCCTTTATAAAAGAAGGACATAAGTGCATTATCTCCCCATTCCAGTCGAGAAGCGAGCTTCTCGAACACAGTAGTGTATTCCGATGCTGATCGTTCCTGGCGCAAAGAGAGCAGCTTTTTTTCGGCAAGCTGAGTTATTGTTGCTGGATCTAGCCACCGTGTGCATTCGCTCACGATGTGGTCGCGGCTATTGCCTGCTACCTCCATTAGCATGCTTATACACGAGCTCACTCTGAGTGTGGATTACGTACATCCATAGCAATGTGGTTCACTGGCATAGTGACCATATTCACCGCCTTAATACGTTAGCCAGACTAGGTGGGCCTTAATGTAATGGAAACCTCACATTTATAGCAATGTAGATCATTAGAAAAATGTACATATCGGCCACCTACCGTTGTTAGCAATGACAGATCGACAGAAGGAGAATTCCGATACGTACACTTGGAACAGGGAGCTTGATTGGCACGATTGCTGGGTTCATCCCTTTTTAGTGACTCTTCAATTTCTTTCTGCAGCCTTTTGAAAGCATTGTTGCCTTCTCCATAAATAGCTGGCATGAAAACGCCGAATATTCCCAATAGACAGTATGCGCCGTCTTCTTCGCGTTTCGTCTCGCGATTTGCAGTCCATGACTTCCTCTCTTCAACACTGAAGTGTGAAAGTGGGCTCCCCTCGAGAGCCTTACTGCTGACTCCAGTAATGGTTTGGATCTCTTGGACCAGTGACTTTCTATCGCCAAGGTACTCGCCCTCTGCAGAATAAAATCCGACGGATTTTGGAGCTAGCAGCTCTTGTAGTGTCCAGCCTCGCGTAAACCATCTACTTTGCCGAAAGCTTGATACCCCTGTTGCTCGAGGCAATTGGCCCTTTCCTTTGGCGCTGTCGACAGAAACGTCGGACAGATAGACGTAGCATTTGGAGGCATTAGCGTACCAACGGAACATGGAGTTGATTGCTTCTGAGAGCTCTGCGCTGCTTGTTTTGTCGATGCAGCAGGTATCTACCCAGAACAGCCCCAGGCCGTCGCTCGCTGCTTGCTTTGCGCAGAAGGAAAGCTTACGATAGCCCGGTTTGCTCTTGCCTTCGCCCCCAACTATGTCTTTGTAAGTGACCTCATCACCGTCAGCTCCCTAGGTGTGCGAAAGGATCGCATATGGCGGCGTATCTCTGCCTGCGTGCTCGATGAGGTGGAGCCTGCCGCTGTCATCAACCTGCAGAAGGCGCATGAGGACATGCACATTTGCGATGTTCAGGCGGGTAATTCGTTAAGAATGCTGTGAAATCTCTTGAAGAACCCCTAAGTGGTAGGATGAAACATGGAAGGACGAATCTGTCAACAAGTAGGCATGCCTTTCTGGAGTAAGGCTGAATTGGGTGAGGTTGGCGGGGCAGGCACTAGCTGATGTCACATGACATAGAGCACCTGGTAACGTTAAGCGAGGCCAGAAACCTGGCCTGAGGAACGAGGGAATCCGCATGCCGAAGGAGACAAATTGTTTGGTGAAGTGGATTGTGTACCAGTGCATTTGGTTTGCCTCTACTGGTGGCGAAGATGGTCGACCCGCTCCTGCCACGCCCTTCCACCGAAGGCGATAACTTTCAGAGCCTAGAATGAGTTGCACGGTTGGATCAATAGTACGATAATAGGGGCTACATAAGTGAATCTAGGGCACTTCTGCAGTGTCGGACCGCAGAGTTTCATCAGTCAATTGTCGGAAATCGCAGCCTCGCTTATGCAAGTTCACGACAATGTACGCCTCTACAACCAAAGAGCGTGAAGTTTATGTTGCATTTTCGTGCCGCTTGGTACATCAAGTACGACTAATCAGGGTTGCATTCAACAATAGTCGTCGGATCCGTCATCGTGGAAAGCTGATCTGTCCGGCTCCCGCCCGTACTGTAGTTCGACTCGTCATTTTCATGTTGTGTGTTTGCTCCACGTGGTCTGAGGAAATAATTAGTAGATAATGAAGGAGCAAGCAGCCTTATACATTCGCCGCCCCATCTTAGTTATGCATCCTCATCAGATCACATGACCTGGCTTATACCGTAAGCGAACGGGTTCAGGACTGAACCCATGTCTCGGCGACCTACTCATGGGCACTCAATTAGATCCAGCGATGACCGCAACGGATCAAGACCTCTAAGGGTATGTAACGTTTGAAGTTAGACCTTACAAGTCCTTAACGAGAAAATGAATACGATTATTACATTCTATTAGATACGTCACTAATGTTAGATATTGTTCATTAAGCCAATTTCGGTATGCATTAATTCTGTGCGTTCTAGAGAAGCAGCGACCTATAATCCGCTGATGGCAATATAAAAAGCTTTTTCGCCCTCTTCCAACATGTTCCTTCTATTTTTAAGGTGAGCTCTGAGCTGTCGCACTTTAGGTGGCTTAGCAGCGATGGCTTGCACCTTTTCATCTGTATATCCAGCAATTAATCTTGAAGACAGGACGTCTACAAGAGGGGCAAGAAGTTGCCGCTTAATTGCTTGTTTAGTTACTACATTAACAAAGTACTTTCGCTCATCCTATCTTGAATTAGTAGACGCCAATAGAAGTAGAAACATTAGTAAGAATTACTTTGTAGAATGCATTGTGTGCGTTAGTACTTATGCCTGTAGTTATAAAAATAACTCATAATTTTAGCACAATAACTACCTTGCTACCCCTCTACCAGATTAATAATGTCCAGGACGACGGTTTTAATAAGCTAGGTTACTATAAGGAGACTCTAATTTAGCTTGTTAAGGAAGGTAGCACTGCTTTTAATGCATTTCATACTATGGTCTAGACTATCCAAGGGAAGACTTCTAGAATATGCAACGGATAGATGCGGATAGAATATAAAGAACACTATAAAACCGCATTTAAAGACCTTAAGATTTTGTAATCTATAATAGCGATGTCACTTTAATCTAGAGTCTATACAAGTTAACCTTATAATTTATAATTCGAAATAAAGCTTTGCGTATAATTCTTACTTTTAAACACTAATTTATTATTAAGTATGTCTCTGAACTAGCTGTTTGGGATGCTTAATTAGCATTTAACAGTTATTCGCGAGTACTAGAACCCTAAAAAATTATAAGAGAAGATAAAGTGCACTAGTAGTAAGGTGTATCTTATGTTATAGTAAGCAATCTAAATATAAAATTTTAGCTAACGCATGCCAATTAGAGTTCGCTACCTTAATAGTAGTTGCTATGCTTAGAAGCTACTAACACTAAAAGATAAGGATAATAATAGTGTATAGTGCTTTACTAAGGTATACTGTATAAGTCTAGACACACTAATAAATAAAATTATAATAAATTTCTACTATTATATTTTTACTAGTAGGTACTGTTTCTAAATAAAATGGCTATTAGGTTGTGGCCCTAAACATAGTATAGGGGACTAAAAATGGCTCGAATTAAGTAATAGTATTAATCTAGACTTATTGCGTCTTAGAAGCTAATATAAGCAATTTAATAAGTGGTTATAGTATTCTAAACCCCTACTATACCTTAACATAATAATTTTAATAGGAAGCCTTATTACTAATTATTTTAAAGTTACGTTGTTATTTTAAATATATAAGTCACGTTCTAAAATAAGTAATATATACTTAAAGAGAATATCTTTTACTATATAATTTAGTCTAGTATAACCGCTCCTCACTTTAATAAAAACTCTTTATACTTAATTAAGATAATATATTTTAGCCTATATAGCTACTTTACTTAGTGCACATTTTATATTTAATACTAGTATAGCGTTTTCTATTATAATAACTATAACTGTTTTATTATATATAAGTCCTCCGTTTAAATCTAGTGCTAATAGTAATAACTTAGGCCAACAGTTTCTATATAATTAGTCTGTTTCTTTTTATTAGATATAGACTACTAATAAGCCCATAGAGGCTATATAAATTCTTACTTCCTCTAATAATCTCTTATCTATAAAAAAGTTAGTAAAAGTATCTAGAAGTAAATATAGTATAAACAGCGCTAGTAGTATAAGAGCGTTTAGCACTATTAGCACTGTATATATATAGTAGAACTATTTTACATGCCTATTTATTATTAGCAGCCATAGAAAAATAGAGTATTCTTACCGGCTACTATATTATACTAGAACAAAGAGATTATAAGATTGGGCCATAATTCTTTATAGGCCTACCTAAGTTAATTAATATACTAGTGCTTTTTAACGCTATATAATAAATATAACTCCTAGTAAGCTTATAGTAAACGCCTATATTATATTATTACTTAGCTCTTTATACATATTTTTAAGTACCTCTATTAAAGCTAGTTATAATGGATAGTCTTTTACAAGCACTTTTACTTTGACTATAATAACGCTTTCTAGTAGATTAACCACCTTCTTAATCTAGTTATTAGCTTAGTATGCTATAGCGAGCTTATACTGCAACGCTAGTTATAAGAAATAGTTTTTTATAAGTGCTTTTGCTTATATGATAATAATACTCTCTAGTAGCTTATATAACTCCTTAATCTAGCTATTAGCTTAGTAGGCCATAGTAAGCGCGTGCTGCAACGCAAGTCGATTAGAATAGTTCTTTAAGAGTACTTCTACTTTTATTGTAATAACGCTCTCTAGTAACTTAATTGCCTTCTTAATTTGGCTGTTAGCTTAGTATACTCTAGCGAGCACGTACTATAATGCTAATTAATTAGAATGGTTTTTAGCAAGTACTTCTGCTTTAATTATAATAATATTCTTTAATAGCTTAACTGCCTTTTTAGTCTAGCTATTAGCCTAGTATACTTTTATAAGCTCGTGCTGTAACATAAGTTAATTAGAATAGTCTTTTATAGGTACTTCTACTTGTATTATAATAACGCTCTCTAGAAGCTTAACTACCTTCTTAACCTAATTATTGGCTTAGTATGCTCTAGCGAGTGTATGCTATAATACTAGTTAGGATAGATAGTCTTTTGTAAATAGTCTTACTTTAATTATAATAACGCTTTCTAGTAGCTTAACTACCTTCTTAACTTGGCTATTAGCTTAGTATACTATAGCGAGCTTGTGTTATAATAGAAGTCTATTTATATTATTTTTATTAAGTTTTTCCCTTTACTTGTGTAACTCCTCTAGCTATTTAATAACTTTTCTAATTCTACTATTAACTTATAGACAATGCCCCACTAGTAGATATAACTCTAACTTCTCTTTATACTTATAATTCTGCCTATTTTTAAATAATTAGAGCGCGTGCGGTAAATATTTCTACTATACTACCTAATATACATACTTAGTAAATAGAAAGATACTAGCTATATATTAAATATATTTCTTTATAATCTCTTTTACATTATCTTGCTATATAATCTAGACTTAAGCTATAATATATACTAGCTAATACATATTAAATAAGTCTTTATTACCTTACCTTATAAGAAATAAATAGCCTAGAAGCGTGCTAATAGCCTTCTCTATTCGCACTTTTAACTATACAGTAGGCATAATAAAGCGCGGAATCGCCTTTTACTTAATATATAATAAGAATAATAGAAGCTCAACTACTATTATATTATACGCGCGGATCTAAGTAAATAATACTAACTATATTATTAGAACTATATTTATGAACCCCTTGTACTACGTCTTATTTTAGAACTTTCTACTTATAAAATTTATAAGAAATTATTCTACGCTTTAAAGTAGCTATAAATACCTAGTAACTAATATCTTATTAATATTTAGATAAGCTGTAGTCTAGATAATGGCTAGAGGCAGATATGCTAGCTTATTAAGCAGTTCTTCTATAGTCGCCTTATTATAGACCACTTCCACTAGAAGTAATATCTTAAGAAAAAGCATAGTGTTTTATTATTATATTAGCCCCAGCTTTAGTATGTTGCTGCGCGTTAATAGTATAGCTACCTTCTACGCACGAGTGGTAAATATAATAAGACCTTTTTCATTATATAGTAGATAGTCTACTATGCTCTTTATATACCTTTTACTAATAATAATCTTCTAGTTATTAGCGTTATTAACTACTAGAAGCCACCTTTCTAAATGTGCTACGCTTAGGTGCCGCTTTACTAGCTCCTTTATATTTTTATTTATAGTCTTTTATATGCCTAGTGTCTTTATTACTTTTTTATATGCTTACTTAAAGCTTTTTATACTTACTATAGATAGCTAAAAAATAGAGAACTTAGGCTATATTTTCTTAACTATATAGGTAAACTATAGTGCGACCTGTGTTTTGCCTATCCTACCCAGCCCTATAATTAATATCTTATAGTATATTTAGTTTACTATTAGCTTCTGCTTTAGCGCGTTAAGCTTAGCCTATTATCTAATAAAGAAATAGTTTTTATAAAATAGAATAGAGTATATTATATTCCCTACTAAATATTAGTTACACTATATATAAAATATAGAAACTATACTAACTACTTAATATCTATATTATCTTCTTTACTATATAAGTCTTTGCAATATTAGCCAATAGTATTACTAATAGTAGTTTCTTTGTATATACTACTATAGTACCTACTATATATGGCTACTATTATTTATTTTTATATAAGTTAGCGTAGTTATAGATACTACAGATAATAAGATATAGAAAGCTATTTATTAGGCCTACTGCCTCTATCTTAAAATAGAGCACGCTACTAAGCTTTTTACTAACCTTATCTCTATTTACTATACTTCTTATTACCTAATTGTCTAATATAATTATACTATAATAGGTTATAATCTCTTTTTACTATTATATAGCTATTTTAATTCTTACTAGTATACATTATATATATTATATATTAGCCCTCTCTTATAGTTATATACTACTTAAAAGAGCATATTAGATTCTATATTACTATAGTAGAACTTAGAAATGTAACTAAGCTTAGCAATATACTCCTAAATTCTACTTTTACTATATAGCTTATTGGCCTATATATAGGCTACTATAGCAAGTAGTGTTAACAGTAGAATGTTTAGTAACTCTGTTTGCTTAAACCTACTAGGTGTTGCCTTGCCTAAGTTATACTACACTACTCTACTAAAGGTCTTATTTGGCTAGCTAACTACTATATCTCTAAGCTAGATATCTGCCTCTTTACTAGAAACACCTCTACTAATATCTATTATAAGCCTAAACTATAGTCTCTTAAATATCGCCTGTATCTATATTACTATAACCACCACTAGATTATTATTAATCTAGCTAGTAGGTAGGTATATAATAACTATATTATGCCTGCCTATTAACTCTAAGGCATATAGATTTTTGTTATTATTATTAAAATTACGCTTAAGATTAAGGTGCTTCTTATTAAATATCTCCTCTATGGCTGCCAGCTTAATAGGTAGTGCGTACACTTATTCTACTATATAGTCTCTATAGCGCAACTAGTGCGCTATATATAGTTGTGAAAGAAGGGGAGAGGACTAATATAAGAAAGATAAGATAGTTTATAAATAAGGCATGTGGGATATATAAAAGAAAAGATATACTAGGTAATTATATTTACTCTTACTTAGTCTAGTATTACTTAGTCTCGCGTTTATTACTGCCCTTTTACTATTAGCTACTATACGCTATAAGGTGTAGATTTGTAAGCGCTAGCCTAAGTAATAGTATTAGCTAGAGACGCGAGTAGAATATTCCTTAGTAGCTAAGCCTAATATATAGCTGCTAGCTACTCTATAGGGCTCTTTTTACACATTAATAATATATATTACACTAAAGGCATTAGCCTAGTCTAGAGTCTAGTTAAAGATTAAATAATCTGCTATATTATTATTTTTTAAGCACTAAAGTTATAGTATTTATACTACGTGTAAAGTAGTAGTTATTTACCTAATACTAATTATTTTATAGATTATTAGTAGATAATATATTTATATTAGGCAGGTAGCTTACACTAGAGCTATTAGATTACCTCTATCTTAGTAATTTAGTATATTAAGGTAAAAGAGGTAAAAGGTTAGCAGTACACTTATATATTTATCTAGAGACTCGAGCAGCCAATTATTAAAAGCTGGGCAGAATGAGTAGGTCTGGGGTGTATAGTAGAGTGTAGTATCTATTAATTGCTATATATACAAAGGAAAAGCTATTAAGAGGATATAGGCTATATTTAGCATAGTATAGCACTTATAAGTATATATAAAAGCTATGATTAGTAAGATAAGAATATATAGAAGTTATTATAAATAACTATTAAGAAGTAAAAGCGAACGCGCTAATATAGTAACTTACTAGTAGTCTAATAGCACTGCGTATTACCTATTATTAGCCTTAAGGCCTACATAGCAGTTGGCTATTATAGCTAGCCGTTAGCCAATAGTATATAGGCTAAGTTGGGGGTTAAGTGGCTAACTAAGGTATAGGCTCTTAAATACTTAGCGACTATAAATATTAAGTCCTGCGCGGCTAAAGCAATCTGCCTATTAGCTAAACGTGTGTTAATAGATGTAAGCTCTAGTATTATATTTTTCTACTTACTATAAGTAAGTAAATTATATAACTAAAGAATCTTAGCTATAAAATATTCCTTCTTATAAGTTTAATATATATGTGTCTTTTATATATAATAATATATTACTTACCTATCCTATAACACTATAGATTCTATTTAAGCCTACTTATAGCTTTTTACTAATCACTATACAGCTTTAAAAAATTGGCTATTAGAAATAAGATAGCTAAATTAATATTTTAACGTATAATAGATATTTATCTTTCCTAAGTGCCATTCTACTAATAATTGTAATAGGACTCTTAGTCCTCTAAGCTATAATATTTGTACTAGTAGCTAATAAGTAATTAATTACTTATTTCTAGTAATTTTATAGGTTAATATAAGATAATATCTTTTTAATAGGTTAATAGCTAGTACTAGCTTTAGTGCAGCACTTTTAGATTTTATAGCTCTTGCTCTCGAGTGTAAATAGGCAGTCAAATGGATTCTTTACTTTTAAGAAATATCTTAGTGTTAATAGCGAGCTTTAAGTTTATTATAAGTAAGAGTACACTTTAGAGTAGATGGCTCTTAATATTAGTATTAGATATATAATTTTGTGGTCTAGTTAAGACTATCTTTTATTATACCTTAACGTATACGTAGTATAAAATAATATTCTACTTACGCTAGAACTCTTAAATATATATTGTCCTCTATACAGGTATATATCTCGCGTTCTAGAACCTACTCTAATAGATATTATTTTATATATAGCCTAAGCTTTTACCTTTTAAGCTGTTCTTCTTATATATACCTCTTATACAGGCTATACTTAAGCTATAAAACTCGTTCTTTGGCCTATATAAGATTTTATTTAGACTATTAAGAAGTTAAGTATACCTTAACACTACATATCTATAAAATTAACTTTAGGTTTATAGGGTCGCTTACTATTACTCCTTAGGCTCTAGAACTTTATAATTATACATAAGATAGTAAGACACGCTATACACTTTTTTAAGACTCTTAGTATATTAGTAGAGGCGATAAAAGCTATATAAAAATAAGTAATTAATTATCTACTATATATAAGCAAGGAGGCAGCGACTATATAAAAGCCTCTTACTAAATTTAGACACATATTAACTTTTAAGTCTAGATGCTTTAAAGCCTTATCCTATATTCTTAGTTAAATAAAAAACGCCTATAGAATAAGATTACTCTTATAAGACTAAATATATAGGCTATATAATAAGTCAGTGCTAATACTATAGTAGGAGTATAACTTAGTTGCGCAGCGAGATAGTTGGCTTATAAAAGAACTAGAAGAAGTAGTAAGAGTTAATAATAGAGCTCTAAAGACAATTATAGTAGTAACTATAGTATTTTTACTTCTAATATTCCTATTAGTTTATTTTCCTCTATTTGCACTAGATTCTAAATAGAGTAATAGTATAAACTAATAGTAAAAGTAAGTATAGTAATAAGGCGTATACATATAGCTAGTAATATTACGTAGTAAACTAGCTGTCTTTGGCTATTTACTAGACACGCGTGTACTTCTTTTAGATTACTTTATATAGTCTTGTAAGAATAGTAATTAGCACACTATTAAAAGTATAACCTAAGAGCCAGTATAGTGGGAGTCTAGCTATACTAGAAAATAGCAATATTAATAAGTAGACTAGAGCGTGCTACACTTTAGCGCGTTTTGTTCTAGACTTTATTTATATACTAGTCTAAAGCACACGCAACTAGTTTTAGTAGGTGGCTTTTTAACTATCTAGAAAGTATACTTATTATAAACACTAGTGCCTTTTATATAATAATACTTTAGAAAGTTAAATAGTACATTAGGTATAGTAGAATATTAAAGTATATAATTAGAACACTATAATTCTATATACGTGCAATACTATAATAACTACTATAATAAAAGTAAAAGCCTATAAAGTAGAAACTCTCTATAGCGTACCTAAGTATTGTGTAGTATTATATTATAAGAACTATATATATTACTTCTAATACTATATATACTATATAATATATAATGGCACTATAGAAGTAAGCTAACCTTAGATTTAGATAGGCGAGCTAGGATACGCTTAGTTTTCTAAAGTGCGCAAAATACTTTATATACCTGCAGCTAAATATAGCACTATAGACTATATAGGAACTATACACGCCTAGCCCTAAAAGAGGCCGCTTATACCCCTTACTTATATATATGGCTATGTTAATAAAAAGTTTACGCCTTATTCTACTAAGCGATATCTTCTTAGTAATAGCTATGCGCATGTAGAGCGCTATATAGACTATAAGACTAAGCTATAGTAAATAGTTTTGTTATAGTGCTAGATTTTTACTTTATATACACTTGCTTTCTCTTTATAAAAAGTGCCTATAACTACCCTTCTTAGAGTAGGTCTTACTACTATTTTAAGAATAGTAAATATTGCCCTAGCTGTGCTGTAATAAGTATACTATAGAATAAATATATACGCTGCCTATTAAGCTGGCAGTTGTGTAGAAGATACTTAATAAGAAGCACTAAGACTTTAACTATAATCTAGCTAATAATAATAAGAATCTATATACTCTAGAGTTGATAGGTGGATATAATATTGCAATTGTGTATTTGCCTACTAGTTATATTGGCAACAACCTTATAGCGGCGGTAGTAATATAGATATGGGCGATCTTTAGAGCTATTTACTTTAGGCTTATAGTAGGCATTAGTAAAGACATCTCTAGTACTAAATTAGATATTTAGCTTAGGAATATAGTAGTTAGCCAGCTATATAAGGTGTATATTAGAGTAGTGCAGTATAACTTTAGTAAGACTACACTAACTAGATTTAAGTAAATAAGGTTACTAAACTTTCTATTATATATTCTACTTAATATAATAGCTAAAGTGCGTATAAATAAATTGTGTAGTAGAAGCTAGCTCTTTATATATGCTTTTAAGCTAGAGCGTATTACTAAGTTTTAGTGTATTAGGGTGGGGCCTAATATACTCTATAAAGTAGTATATAATTATAGTAAAGGGCATATATATAACTAGTGTAGTATTAATAAGTAAAAGGTATAGTGGCTATATAAGAGCAAGAGAAAGTGATAGTGTACTATAGGACAATTATATTAGATAATCTAGTAATAGAAAATGCTATAAAAAGAGACTAGGTTAGGGTAGAGCTTAGGGGTGTGCTTTGCTTTAAAATAAAGGTAGTAGGCCTAATAAATAGCTTTCTATATCTAGTAATTTATAGTATCTATAACTACGCTAACTTATATAAGAATAAATAGTAATAGGTATATATAGTAAGTATAGTAGTAGCGTATATAAAAGAGTTACTATTAGTTATACTAGTAGTAAATATAGCTAGAATTTATACTATAGAAGAAGCGATTTAAGAGACAGCTAGTTAGTGGAGTAATTGTCTTTTTCTTAGTAATTTATTAGCGCTAACGCTATAAAAAGACCGTGCTGCTTCTCTGCCTCTAGATATATAGAATAATAGTCTAGATTAGTATAAAAGAAATAGGTTACAAATTAGACACTAGAGCTGTAATAGAAAATTCTAATTAGAGAAAGCTGCAACTAAATAAATTAAGGCTAACAACTACTTATTATAGTCTAGGTGTTAAGTCTCTAATAGAATATTTAGATTAGATTAAGCAGTAAGCTAGTATATAACAGCCACTAAATATAGAAATCTAAATATTGCCTATAGGATGTGCGCTAAGAAGTTCTATATATAGAGTATAGCAAATAAGTATATAATATCTATTGGATATTAGAATTCTAATACCTTTTATATAACGTGTATTAAGAAGAGTTATACTCTAAGTGTAGCTTATTAGCCTCTAGATGTATTAAGATATTAAACTCTATAGTAACGTAGCAAATTAATTAGATCTATCTAGACTTATTTATAATCGCCATTGCGGTACATACTAACGCTTATCTTTTAGGCAAGAGTAGGTTAATTACTTAAGATAGTTAGCTTTTAAATATAAGTAATAAGATTTTATATTATTTAGAAGAGATTATAAGTAGTCTATCTTTAATACAATCTCTATTAGCGGTTTTAAATACTTAATTCGGTCTAATATACTCGCAATTTTCTCCTTAAACTTTTATATAAGTGCCTTGCCTAATTTCTTTAGCTAACTTCTATTTATTATCTTATTCTGTAGCGCTTTAAGCGCCTACTTAAACTAGTTAAATAGTCCCTTAGGGGCTACGAGTTCTATAATAGCAGTGTACTATAGTATACTTAGATCTTCTATCTAAATATAGTCTCGTAGCATATAAAGTAAAGTAAAAAGATTCTATATTTTAGTCTTATATTATAAGTATTTTCTTAGCGTATTTTTAGTGTATTCTTTATATTGCTTATATACACAAGAACCTTGGCTAAGAGCTAAAGAACTATAATAATACTAGCTATAACGCTAAGTAGATTTATACTAAGATAAAATTAATAAGTAGGTAAAAGCATATAAAAGATAGTATTATATAGGCAGTAAAATTACAGGCACTTAGACTAAGGGGGCTTAGTAACTACCTATTAATTATACTATACTGTATACTATTAATAATATTAAAATCTAATAGGTGTAACTACGCAGTTAGTTAAAATTTAACTAGAGGCCCCTTTTATATTATATTAATAGGCATAAGAATAATTATTTTTATAGGGCACATTATGTGTTGTGTTGTATATAAGCGGCAGGCCTACTAGTGGGATTTATTAGTTACTTTTGCTATATAAAAGGCTAGTATAGCACTATGTGTAGCTACTTAGCCAATAGTTCTTAACTATTTTTCTATTTGTAGTAAGACTAGTAAGGTATAATAAATAACTATAAAGGTAGCCTATAGTGCAATATATATAGCAACTACTTTAGAGCACTAGCGTAAGTTAAGTTCCGCCTATAGTTTCTAATAAAGGAGTTATTTTACGTGTTAGCTTATATTAATAAATTAAGCGTTAAATGTGTAAAAATCTACCCTATATTTAACTCTTATTATTGGCATATCTCTTAAAATAAGCTTAGATAACTTTATACTATTTAAAATACATTGCTAGTAAATATTCCTAATAGACTATAGCGTCTACAGCTTTATTAGAACTACTAATAGATTTTCTATAATAGATCTAATTTTTACTTTTATACCCATTTTGCTAAGCTTTATAATTTACTTATTATACCCTATACTTTAAAATTAATAATCTTAGCTCTAATATAAGGTATAATATATTAGATCTTCTTAAGATTAAAATATGGCTGTAATATAACCACGCTATATATATTTAGTAATCTTTTTACTAATACTATAATAAAGAGTAAGCGTAAAAAAGTAGGCTTAGTAAATAGTAAGTGTAAATAAACAAATATTTAATATAGTGTTACATAAGATATATACTAATAAAAATTCTATTTTTAATATAGAGGCGCTAATATTAGTATTAGAATAGTTTATTACTACTATAGAAAATTCTACTTAGTGTATAGTATATATTCTAGTGCAAGATAAGTAAGTTAATAATATAATAGCTTTAACAGTCTTTAGCCATATATTCTAGCCATATGCCCTAGTTTTCTATCTTATAGATAATTACGTTAGTAACGCACAATACTATAAAAGAGTAACTTATAATTTATATAGTAAATAGGATATTTATATTCTAATACTTTGTGTGTAGAATGGTGGCCTATTTACTATTAGTTATTTAAAAAGCCATAAATAGATACTATATTTATATATTTACTACAGTTAACTATATAATAATACTCCTAATATCTAAGATATTTGTAGTCAAGATAATAATCTTCATTTTAGCGCAACTATATTATTTCTTATTACTCTATTTTACTCGTTATAAGCTTCTTTAGTATTACTTTATATAAAGTATTATTTTACTTCTTACTTTTATTTAGACTAGTATATATATATAGGCTTTCTATAAGCTATTTATAAAACCTCTTATTATAGTTTAGGTTAAGTTATTTTAGCAGATTAACTATAGACTTTTACTAATCTAGTTTTATATCTTTTTATATATTAGCTCTATAAGAATAGTATTTAGATTAGGCTAATCTAGGTATATAGAGTTATCTAGACTGTTAATAGTATTACGTATAGTTTTCTACTTAACAATATTAGTAAAAGAGATAATTAATAGAAGTTTCTTTATATAAACTATTACTATTATAGCTATATATAGCTACTACTTCTTATTC